>BGPR01035264.1:0-16059 GCA_013235015.1 Araneus ventricosus | reverse complement strand
TAAAACAACTTCTTGCGATATTTGCTTTACAAGAAAAATGGAATTGAGACTTACAAGATATATCTTCTTCATGTCTACGTGATAGGTTTAATATACATAGTTTATATTCCAGACGAGATGCTTCTTGTGTTATTTTCTTTTACAAGGTAGTCAACGGTTCGATCGATTGTACTGATATACTGGAGCGCTATAAATTTCGCTGTGCCAGCCAGATCTTTAAGGGACCAAAGTTCTTTTCCTAATGTGTTTTCTAAATTTAATTATATTAACAGATTCTCGTTATATAAATTTTATAAGACTTTTAACAGGATCACTGGCGAACTGGACATTTATCATATGCCTCCTACTGTTTTTAAATCGAATTGTTTTCCTTCTTTTTAATACATGACTCATTTCTTTTTATTTTCTTACTCTTGACTATGCATATTTAGACTTTTATACTTTGATTTTGTGTTTGTGCGTGTTTGACTTTTTCACCCTTGCTTTTTTAATGGTTTTTTGATTTAATGTTCTAAATTTCTTTTAAAATTTTTTCTTAAAAATTGTGTGATTTTTTTTTATAATTTTAATGTGACGGTATGCAACACGGACTTTTGGAACCTCAGTGTGTTTTTAGTGCTTTTGTAATTGCGTGTTTTCATTTTAAAACATTTATGTGTTCACATTTTTATTATTAATGTGGTTTTGAGCTTTGAACTGTTGTATTCTCCGCAGTTACTCTTTTTTCTTTGTGTTTTAATTCACTTTGTGTCTTGTGTTTTTTGTATGTTTTTGATCATGCACTCAGTAAATGGAGTCATCTCTGTAATGTGCTTTGTTTGAATAAATAAGTAAATAAACAATGACGCAGTCGAACTGCGTCTGAGGACGCAACAACACAGGTGTGCATGAGCAGATAGGGATGTATATTTGTATAATCCACGATTTTTTGAGTAACAAATATTTTTGATATTGCTATTTTTAAATATCTATACCAAATAACTGTTATTTCAATCACACTTTTAATTTTCAAACAGTCTTATTATATATAAGTAAAATGTTCTAAAAAAATTTAATTGAAAAATTGTTATTTCTTTTTAATATACTTTCTATTAAGTTTTAATGTTTGGTTCTTTATACTGTCAACAGATGGCGCCAGTAAAAATTCTTTTGGATGTTTGTAGAAGGAGATGTCGGAACGTGAGTCTTCACTGGTCACAATTAATAGTAATCAATCACATAAATCATCCTTCGACGTCACAGTCTCAGTTTTCGGCGCTATCGCAGAAGGGAGCTTTTCACGGGATTATTCTTTTTTCGAAGAATTACAGCGATTCTGTCAATCAAAGAGAAAAACGAATACGTGCTCCTTTGAGTTGCCAACGAAGCTTCGAATTACAAAACTGCCGTTATCAGTCGAGAACGCATATCACAACAAGAGGGGTGTTTCACAAAAAGACTTCTTAAACCGCGATGGGAGGAACGTGCGAAATTTGATATAATACTGGACGAGGTGGTGTACGGAGATCCGCGCGGTGAAGCGTGACCTGCTTATCTCGAAGGTCACGGGTGAGAATTCTGCTTTCCCCTGAGTGGGGTGGGGTGATGTACCCATTGTGTGGGGAAGGTAGTTCATAATATGTCAGAGCTCTTATTTTAGCTTCTGATGGCGCCATCTGTTGACAGTATATAGGACTAAAACCTTGCAAAATTATATTAAAAGGAAATTAAATTAAAATTAAACCCTTTACGTACATTTTATACAAATGACTAAATCACACCTTTCTGACAGTAGTATTCATCACTGGTATTTGCGATTTTTTTATATTCCGTAGAAAATAACAATTCGTCAAATATTCGTCATCCCTATGTGCAGAAACAGTTCCAGAGCAAATGAAATTTTACTGAAGAATGACTATTGTTAGTTGAACCCCGTCGGGGGGACACCGCAAACATGAGGATGAGAGGCTGCCGTATAAGTAAGCAGGCTCTCGTCAACCTGATGACACAATACTGGTGGTGCGGCTCTGTTGCCCCACTGCGATGATAGGTCGTACACTGGTAAAACAGGGGGTTGTTGCATGAGCCGCTCGTAATGGGGGCTATTATGCAGGAACCACAGTGCCTGACTATCTGTTGTGGCGGCCGGTCGTTCATTGTTTACCCGGATGCATAGGCAGGTCGGGGTTGCTTATGGTTTTTATTGTTAGTTGAAAACTTTGCACAATACCCCACCCCAGATGGCATGTACACTTGCAGCAACTTTGATTTTTCTTGATATTAGTTTGTCATGACAAATTTGACGCGACAACTTTGTAATGAATTTCCTGCAAAGTAAAAAAGCATAATCGACCAACCCACTTGCAAAACAAGTTTGCTGTGAAGTTGTTATGACAAACTTCACACCACAATTTCAAAACAAGTTTACTGCAAGGTTGATACAGCACACTTACACACCACGACCTGGATACAGTTTGCATATATCTGGTATTTATCTTTGTCTCTGTTTTAAAAAATCATCCGATTTTTAATAGCATCTCCTAGACCATCCTTCTTTTTATTAATTCAATAAATCAATGATAATTTGTAAAAAAACTAACTTTTTTATTAAAAAAATTTGAAAAGTTCTCCATTTTTTTCTAAATATATAACCCGCACTTTAAAGAAAACTATATATCGCCTTTTTCTTAATGTTCAAATTTTAACTTTCATAAACAAAATTAAACATAAAAAACAATCAATGTTTGTTGAAAAATAAGAACTTACTTTGTGTCTCATATTTTTAAAGGTAATTACTTCTGAACCCTAATTTCATAATTTATTCCGTTAGCAAAACGTAGTTATAAGCAAAAATCGCTCTCCCTTTAACTTCAAATCATATTCGCAACCCAAAATTTAAAAAATAGTGAAATCAAGAAGACAGTTTAAAATAAAATGTGTAGCTGCAATCTATCTTCCGCAATCGAAGCCCCTCTGGTTGAGTGGTGAAGACGACAGGTTTAATAAGCGGGTTTTCGGGGGTTCGTATCCGAGGTTCGTCTGCGTACTTTTTGCTATTGTGGCGCACCGTGCTACACTATCTTACTCTGATGTACATTAGCCAAAATCCACCTCCGGACATTGGGAATTCCTTTTGTCTAGTGGTTAAGATGTTCGGCTCAGGACCCAAAGGTTCCCGGTTCTATTCCGCCGCCAAAGTGGTGATTCGCCGACAAAGAATACGTAACAACATCTTTCAGTCCCACTAATAGATGGCAGTACAAAAAAAAATCAGATCAATTCCATCTTCTGCTACATCCACCAGAAGGCAGCACTACAGCAACACAGCTCTCCCAATTCAAAGTCTATGGTACATTTTATAGCACAAAAGCCTGTGACACATTTCACAGCACAAAGTCTATGACGCATTTTCATAGCGCAAAGCCTGCACGTGCCTGCTCACCAACATCTGGGCAGCAATCTGCGCCTATTCATGCAGCACATAGCTTCCTTGATATTCAGATGATATCACACAAGCTGCGGGTTGCTCCTGTGGCACCGTGCTACACCATCTTACTCTGATGTATATTAGCCAATATCCACCTCCGGACTTTGGGAATTCCTTTTGTCTAGTGGTTAAGGTATTCGGCTCGGAACGCAAAAGTCCCCGGCTCTATCTCGCCTCCAAACTATCCCCTCCCAAATTTTGTGGTTCTCGCTTTGGTGAGAAAGGCTCGCTGCCCCTTTACCCACGACCATATTTCAGTTTTATGGCCCACCGTGCCGAATGGAAAACGAGACCGGATGAAAATCCAAACATTTCGACCACACTGTGCCGATTCTCTTCGGATGTTGGCACTGACGACGGGTTTGAAGCGACGCGTTCCAAATGATGATCGTGACCCAGATAGCATGTACACTTGCAGCAAGTTTGATTTCTTTTTATATTAGCTTATCATAACAAACTTGATGTGGCAACTTTGCAGCAAACTTCCTACAAAGTAAGAAAGCATAATCGACCAACCCACTTGCAAAACAAGTTTGCTGTGAAGTTGTTGCAACAAACTTCACACTACGAATGCAAAACAAGTTTGCTGCAAAGATGATAGAGCACACTTACAAGTAATCTTCCTCTCTATTTTAAAAAACATCCGATTTTCAATAGCATCTCCTAGACCGTCCTTCTTTTTATTAATTCAATAAATCAATGATAATTTATAAACAAACTATCTTTTTGATAAAAAAAATTGAAAATTCTCCATCTTTTCACTAAATATAGAACTCGCACTTTAGAAAAAACTCGCCTTTTTCTTAATGTTGAAACTTTAACGTTCATAAACAAAATTAAACCTAAGAAACAGTTAATGCTTGTAGGAAGATAATAACTTACATTTTGTCCCATATTTTAAAAAGTTATTACTTTTGAACCCTAATTTCATAATTTATTCTACTAGCAAAACGTAGTTATTAGCGAAAATAGCTCTCTCTTTGACTTCAAATCATATTCTCAACTCAAAATTTAAAAAATTAATGAAATAAAAAAAGCAGTTCAAAATAAGTCTTATAGATGCACTATCTATTAGCGCAATGTATCTTCTCCTCTCCAGAGTCTAGCTGGTTGAGTGTTTAAGACGACAGGTTTAGGACGCGGGATGTCGGGGGTTCGAACCTGATGTTGCTTTCTTACTGTGTTTCTGCTATAGGTTGCAATGAGTTTGACGAGGTAAGCTTGTGACAAGTTTGACGCTTGGTGACTAACTCGTTTGCGTTAACTTGTTTCAAGCTTGCACTCTTACCGTGTCATATTTGCTGCAAACTAAAATTGCAATCTGGGGTATTTGACACAACAAAGTTGCTGCAAGTTCGACGTGTGGTGACTATCTTTTTTCAAGCTTGCTCTCTTACCGCGTCATACTTGCTGCAGATTTGCAGAGCAACTTTGTTGCAAACTAAAATTGCTACCTGGGAAGTACTTCCCAGATAGCAATTTTAGTTTGCAGCAAGCTTGCCAAAAATTTGTCATGACAAGAGTGCAAGTTTGCCACAAATTTGTCATGACAAGAGTGCGGGCTTGCAGCCCGTTAACGAAAGCTTCATGTCACCATGTAACGAACTTGCAGCAAGCTTGCCGTGCAAACTCATTGCAAAAACAGAGTACGAACACAGCCCGGGATAGAACCCGCGACCTACTGATTAGTAGCCAGACGTCGATACCACTCCGCCAGCACGACTACGAGAGAAGAAGATAGATTTCGCTAATACATCATTCGATTCGTATACGATTTATTTTAAACTATTTTCTTGATTTTATTAATTTTTTGAGTTGAGAATATGATTTGAAGTTAATGGCAGAGCGATTTTCACTAATAACTACGTTTTGCTAGTAGAATAAATTATGAAATTAGAGTTCAAAAGTAATTACTTTAAAATGGGACAAAATGTATAAGTTATTATTTTTCAACAAACATTGACCGTTTTTTAGGTTTCATTTTGCTTATAAATGTTAAAATTTCAACACTAAGAAAAAGGCTATATAGTTTTCTTTAAAGTAAAAACTTTTAGTAAAAAGATGGAAAATGTTTCAATTTTTTTTTATAAAAAAGTTAGTTTTTTTACAAATTATCATTGATTTATTGAATTAATAAAAAGAAGGACGGTCTAGGAGATGCTATTAAAAATCGGATGTTTTTTTTTAAACAGAGACAAAGATAATTATCGCTTTGTGCTATCTTTGCATCAAACTTGTTTTGCAAATTTGCATTGCAAAGGAGGTGGCGCTATTTGTCATGGTGAACTTGCAGCAGACTTGCAATGCAAGGAAGGTGGCGCTAGTTGTCAAGGCGAATTTGCTACAAGTTCGCTTCAAATTTGACGCGTGAAATTTGCTATGACAAGCTAATAGCAAGTCAAAATCAAACTTCCTGCAAACTTAAGTGCTATCTGGGTTGTATTTCGGAGTTATGGCGTTCAGAAGTATGCGATTATACAAACAGACACAACCCTTTCACGGATTTGGCTCAAACTTTTATACGGACCTACGTTACTGATGATAAAACTGTGTGCAAAACTTTTTCTATCTAGCTATTCAAGTTTTTGAGTTATAGTGTTCACATGAATGCGGACGGATAGACTTCCCGTAGACGTATCTTGTCCAAATCGAATCCTGCAAATGATGTGTAAAGATCATATACCAAATTTCATCCCTGTATCTCTAATAGTTTTCGAGTTATCGTGTTCACAGACAGTCAGACATGATTCCAAAATTGTCTTTTTCTGACTTTGGGAGGTCTAAGGGGTCTATTCTGGTACCCCCAGTTGGGTTGGGAGACGTCACTTTACCCGTTGTTAAAGTGCTGAAAAAGTGACGTCTTCCAACCCAACCGGAGGTACTAGAATAGACCCGTAAAACGTGGAGATTCGTCAAAGGGGTCTATTCTGGTACCCCCGGTTGGGTTGGGTTCCGTTGTTAACATGCGGAACCCAACCGGGGGTACCAGAATAGACCCCAAAATCTCGAGTTGGAATTTTTTATTCTTCGTATACGAGAAAGTAAAAAATCATTTACATAATTTTTCACAATTTACTTAAAAGAGATTGGCAATATCTTTCGTAAATTGTTATCTATCTCTAGTATTACTCTTCGAATTTTGAGTCTGCTATTGGCTAGAAAATAGAATATTAGGATTAGACAACCAATCAGAATTTGATATTTGTAGCTCGCATTAGTGTACTTTAACAAGAGTAATAAGTTTGTTATTGTTTCGGTTCGTAAATTTATGAGCAGAGACATTTTTAGCTCATATATTTTATACACTATTGTTAAAAATATGAAAATCAATCGCAAGAAAACGTAAAAATTAAGAAGTTAACTTCTTTACAATTTCTTACAATCTGAAATGTAGCCAAAATAAGTTTATTCGAAATTTCATTTGGGGGTTCTGCGGTGATGGAGTATTTTTTACGTCAAATCGAGGCAGGGAATCCTGACCCTCTCATCATCAAATTAAAGAGTGATGACGTAATTGTTGGGAGTGATATGTATCCAGCTTTGGCGAAGTATCCCCGTGTTCTTCCTCAGCACGCTCAATTCGTGAGACAGTTTACGAAGTGGTATGTTAAAAGTATGCAGAGTTCAGAAAAAATACATGTTAACGGGTTTCCTCTTGTAACTCATCGGCTAAAAGAAATACAGATAGGTGATCATGTTGCGTTTGGTAGTGCAGATGATCAAAAACGTTTCGTTTGTTGCTTAAGTGCAAAAGCAAGTTGTAAGCGTCCAGAAGTCGAAATAATAGACATATCATCAGATGATTCACCTGCTACTGAAATTGGAAGTATGGATAATGATCGAACTATAAAAAATGAACCATCTGGTATTATTATTCCAGTTACGGAATGTGATCAAGTGGAGGACAGTGGTGAAAGAAATGAACGCCTTGTCAAGAGCCCTATTATTGGAGAAAATGTGTCTGAATATATTTGTCCTCCTACTGTAAAAAGTGAGCATACCAGTGACTGTCTGCCTTTTAAAAGAGATGAGCCTATGGACTGGAATCCGGCAACTGTAGAAAGTGAATTTGAGTATATTTGTCCTCCAACTGTAAAAAGTGTACAAGTGAATGATTCTCTATGTTCTGTGAATAGAGATCCAATGGATAAGACTCTACCAGCTGTAAGAAATGACTATATGGATAATTTACCACTTTTAACAGAAAGTGATCCAAAGGATAAGAGCCTTCCAGCTGCAGAAAATGAGCTTGATTATAGTTGTCCCCCAACTGTAAGAAATGATTATGTGCCATTTATAAAAGGTGAGCCCCTGGATAGTAGTTTCCCTATCGTAAAAAATGAATCTTTGAACAATAGACATTTTATTGTGAAAAATGAGCGTGCAAACATATACTCTCCTGTTATTAAAAGTGAACCTATGGATACAAATCCTCCAATTATAAAAAGTGAACCTAAGGATACAAATCCTCCAGTTGTGAAAAGTGAACCCATGGATACTACTTATCCATTTAGAAAAACTAAACCTGTAAATGCTGTTCCTTCTGTATCAAATGAACTCGTGTATAATACTTTACCGGCTGTTAAAAATGAACCTGTTGACAGCATTCATGAAAATTCAAAATTTCACAGTACGCACAATTTTGTTCCATCTGCTTCACAATCAGATGCTGTTTCTGTGAACCAAATTACAGCGTCTTCAGCCAAAGAAAAAAATATCGCTGCTTGGCAATTTCAGACTATATCCTCGTCTAGTAGTGCAATTAATAATCAAGACTTCAATGAAAAACTTGTATCTTCATTGTCAGAAAAGGCAAATCAAACTTTAGTGACTACTGAAAATTTTATACCAAGCTCAAAAGATATTTCATCAGCCAGTTCTAGTCAAAATGTACATGTAAATGCAGTGTCAGTCGAAAGCAAAGACTATAGTATGAATTCAGGCTACTCGGAAATTGAAGATGTAATTACTATTTCTGATGATGAAGCTTATTTAGATTATGGTTCTTGCAAAACTATAAAGCAAGAATACCTTGATGATGATTTTAATATAAACTATCATGAAAATTCTGACTTTAAAGCTTCTGAAGTTCATGATGAAAATGATATGCATCTGCATTCTTTATTATCTGGAGATGATTCTACATTAAGTAGTATCATTAAGGAGCATGAAGAAAGTGCTAAAAAAATGTTGGATGATGATTTTAGTTCAAAAATCGGCCATGAATATTCATCTTTCTCTGGAAACATAAGTCAGGATCTTCATAATGCAGATATGGAAGGAGAATCTAGCAATTCAAGTGTTAGTAGTCATGAAGACATTATAATACCTTTTGCTAAGAAAACGAAGAGTGATTCTTCCAACACTGGAAATAGAAAATCAGAGAGTGGTATTGAAATGACCGCTCCTTTTTCAAAGAAGGAAAATCGAGACACTACGAGCATAAAAAAGCCTTATAGCACTTTTAAAAGTTCATCACTGAAGAGAACGTTGCCCACTGAACCAAAACCATTGAGTCATTCTACAAGGAAAATTCGTAAACCAGAAGAGCATAAAAAAGACTCTGAACAAATGAAAAAGAAAATTCCAAAGAAATCTAAAAGTGATTCAGTTCTTTCAGGCAGGAAGGCACTTGCAAAATCAAAAAATGGCTTAGCTCTTTCAAGTCAGAAGGTTCTTACAAGTTCTTTTGAAGATAAATGTGCAGTTTCTAAGAAACTTAGGAAGTTATCAAATAAAAAACCACAACCTTCAAAGGAAAGTACAGGAAAGAATATGCAGAAATCAAGTAAAATAAGTAATGGGATTGTAGTGACAGAAAAACTTGAATTCAAAATCCCCAAAGTAAGAAAAAGTTCATCATCGGATATGAATATTGCTTCTTCGGCATCAGAAAAGACAAATTTAGAAACAACCCATCAGAGCAAAGGATCCACATTAGATAAAAAGACTCCAACTATTGCTAGAAAGCCAGACAATTGGGCTTCACGATCAGGATTTTTAATTACAGATTTCAGCGCTGAGAAACCAAAGCCTGTCAGGAAGATTTCTGCAGTATCAAAGGCAAATATTAAAGCCAATAAATTGACTAATAGTACTAAAATGAGTTCATCTGCTGACAGAGAAATTAATAAAACTGGGAAGAGAACTGGTTCTGAACTGAATTCTCTGAATGTTATCAATGTCCTTAAGAATTCTAAAATGAGTTCATCTGCTGACAGAGAAATTAATGGCCCTGAACTAAATTCTTCAAATGTTATCACTGGTCTTAAGAATTCTAAAATGAGTTCATCTGCTGACAGAGAAATTAATAAAACTGGGAAAGAAAGTGGTCCTCAGCTGAATTCTCCAAATGTTATCACTGGCCTTAAGAATTCTAAAATGAGTTCATCTGCGGACAGAGAAATTAATACGTCTGCTGACAGAGAAATTAATAAAACTAGGAAGGGAACTGGTTCAGAACCAAATTCTCTAAATGTTTTCAATGACATTAAGAGTTTGCCAATCCAAGTTATTGTAAGTTCAAATCGTAGGAAAGATAGGAAAAGTTTGAATGAAGACAGAAATTTATCTAAAACTGCCATAAAGATAAACAGGTCAATCTCTCACAATCAAGCTTTACTGGGACTACTGAATAAACAATTTCACGGAGACGAAGAAGTGAATTTTGAAAGTGATGCTATGAACTCATCTGATAACACTGAAACTCCAGTAATTTCTGGAAATAATTTTCTACTAAGTAAAGAGCAAAATGTATCAAAACATCATTTCCCAATCGGTGTTGCTAGTACTTCTACAAAAAGTGGTGGCAATACTCAGTGGCAACAATTACATAAAGACCAAGGGTTGAATTTTAATAGTGACTCTTTGCATATATTTGATAAAAGTAAAACTCCAGTAATTTCCGAGAATAATTTTCAGCTAAATACAGATCGAATTGTTGTACCAAAGCAGCAATTGCCGTCCAGTGTTGCTAGTACTTCTAATTATGCAAGAAATGATATACAAAGGCATAACACTTCAGTATTTACTGCAAATCATCACAATGAAGCAACAAAACTTTATAAAAATTTATCAGACAGAAAGAATCATATCATTAAGACAGTAATTGAATGGAGTGAAAGATGGTTTAAAGAATATGAGACAATGTGTAAACCTCACCCGAATCTCACAAATGGTGTTTTGCACTTGCCTCTTTATTTCGATTCTTTGAATGATTACATTTCTTCTTTTATTCGCTTGCTTCTGTTAGAAATTTGGGAAAAGGTGTCCATTCAATACAAACCAATTTGGACAGATGAGAAAAGACTTACAAATAAATTTTATTTCATTGTTACTTCAGTAGAAAATAAGTGGGATGTCACAGAGTACA
Organism: Araneus ventricosus; assembly: GCA_013235015.1. Taxonomy (NCBI): domain Eukaryota; kingdom Metazoa; phylum Arthropoda; class Arachnida; order Araneae; family Araneidae; genus Araneus; species Araneus ventricosus. Next base: position 5,221 of record BGPR01035264.1, on the reverse strand, counting down.
AATGTGAAGCTTTGATAAATCACTTGTCTTTTGAACCTAAAGCTGAAAATCTGGTTATTTTATTCATACAGGATAAGAAGACAGAAAATATAAATCCTATAATTGGCTATATAAAGAGTTACGAGATTCTAAGTAATAATAATAATACAAATCCTGAGTTGTTAAGTGGTGATAAGTCATGGATCAAAGACGCCAACCTATGTCAATTTTCAGTTTTTGTCAAAATACGCAATTATTTATCCCCAGTTTTTAACAAAATAATGAAAGGCAATGGTCTTTTCTGCTTATCAAGTTACTTAAAATTAGTGGAGGCATCTCACAATCTTGAATATTCTCCATTATGCCAAAGCATTCTAAAACCTGAATCATCTACTTTTTTTTCAAATTATCCTGACGTTCCTTCCACCAGTACTTTCAGCAAAGCTCAGATGTCTATAATTCAGGGAATAAGTTCAGAAATTGAAAAGCAAGTTTCAGAACCTAAATTGTTTCTTATACAAGGAGCGCCTGGTACGGGTAAAACTCATATCATTCTTGGACTGTTAGAAAATCTTATTTTCAGTTGTCGTTCAAGACAGAAAATATTAATTGTGGCTCCATCTTCTGTTGCCATTGATGAAATCGGTTCCAGGCTGATTGAGTTGGATGAACGTTCACGAAGTTGGAGTTCTCATGTAGGAATAAGATTTGTGAGAGTTAATCTTTATGGGAAAACAAGTGAAAAGATGAGGCCATTTTCTCTAGATGAAATATATAGAGAATACAAGATCAAAAGTAAAATGGAAAGGTTAGGAAATATAGAGAGGCAAATTCAGACATTGATAAAAAGTAATGACCCTTCAGATCAGGAAGATATAAAGTCTCTAATAGAGCAACGAGAGGAGTTGAGAAATCAGATTCAATTTATACTGTCTGATGAAAAAACACGTTCGAATTACTATCATTACTTGTTACAAGCGTCTCAGGTTATTCTTACCACTGTGAGTTGTTGTTCATCACCATTGCTTCAGGAATTTTGCAAACGAAATTCCAACCTGATTTTTTCCTGTTGCATTATTGATGAAGTTACACAATGTACTGAATTGGAGTTTTTACAAGTGATATCATTGGGCATAAATAAATTTATCTTAGTGGGTGATCACCATGGACTTCCAGCTGTTGTACTTTCAAAGACGGCCGAAAATTTTGGTTATGGACGATCTGCATTTGAACGCTTTTTGCAGTATTTTTCACGCAGCCAACAAGAGAATCCTGTTGTTCAATTGTTAGAACAACATAGGATGCATTCTGACATCTGTTATTTTCCTTCTTATTACTTTTACAACAATCAGTTGACTACTGCTGACGGAATAGATTCAAGATATGATCACTTTCTTGCTGTCAGTGGTGAGAAGATGCTTTCACCGTATACAGTGTTTTATATACAAAAATATGGAAATCAGAAATTATGTGTTGACTCTGTTATCAAATTATGCATTCAGTCAGTGACATATAAGCCAATTGTTTCAGTTGGTATCATTGTACCAAGTAGAGAACTGCATGATGCTTTTACAAGATGGGTTACAGTTTTGAGGAAAACTAATTCTAAATATGAATTCGTTGAAGTTGGCACTGTTGAGAATTTTCAGGGACAAGAAAAAGATATAGTTTTTTTGTGTTGTTATTATGATGGTGATTCTAGCAGTTTTTTATCAAACAGTAGAAAATTGAATGTGGCTCTTACTAGAGCATGCAAATGCCTTGTTTTGTGTATATTCTCGACTGCTCATGGACTAGAGCAGGACTGGGTAAATCTAATAGCAGATGCAAAAAATCGTCACTGCTGCTATTTTATTACTTTGACCAAAGAAATGTCTTTGATTTTGAAGTAATCGAGTTTGTTGAAAGAATTGGAAGTGATAGTTACATCTTGCCTATTGTTTATCTTGACTTTTATGTTATCTGACTCATCATAAAGAAAGTTTTCTATATCCATATTTATGTGTGGCGTTTCACTTGTTTTTTTATGTTTTTGCTTCATTATTCATGCATTTGCTTCATTATTCAATCCATTGCTCATCTTGAAATAGGAAAAAAGTCATGATGTCACCACACATCGTAATACATTATGCTCATATGTTTTTAAATGTGATATACAGTTAAGCATGAATGTCTGTTGTATAATCTGAGCTAGCTGTATGCAGCTACTAGTTTAATTAGTATTTTTAAAAATATTATAAAAGAAACCTCAGGTTTCCAGTTACCATCCATGTATTCTTTCTATAATTTTTATTTCTTTTTAATAGTCACTTATATTTAAAAACAAAACTAGCCTTGTATGTATCAAAATTTGTTGTTACTGATTCCTGTTAGAGTTCCTTGTTTGAGTTACATTTTTGTTTAAAATTGAAAGGTAGGATGCTATCCACAAAGTTATGTGTTTGTTTCAAACTTTAAATATAATTGCTCATGGAAGAAATTTCTACAGGCATTTGATGAAATCTAGTAGTTGGTACACACTCTTAAAATGGCGCCAAGTCGCCAAAGATAATACAGGTAATACCTGCATGTAGCTTTGGCGATTTGGCTCCAATGATATACAGTGGTCAATGTCTTGCTTTGGCGATTTGGCAGCATTTTAAGATTGTGTACCAACTTCTAGATTTCAACCGAAATCTGGTGTGAAATACCTTTTGCCACTGAATTTTTATGGATTAATATTTCAAATATTGATTTTTTGTTGCATTTTTATTTATGTTAAGTTATTGTTAAAATTTTATCTCAGTTATGTTTGAAATCAAACCCAGATAGCTAATTCTTTTTTTTTTTTAATTGAAGAAGCTTAGTATTGAAGTACTTACTACACAGTGCAATTAAATTATAAGAAACTGCTTCCAAATAATTTTTATTATGTACAGACAGTAGTGGCTTATCAGGTCAGAAAACAAAGCAGTGCTACAAATGTTTTATTTCTTTACATATATATACATTATTTAAATTCTTTTACCTTCTATTAATCCAATATTGTTCATTCAATGTTAGATATTAAATGTTATGTATTTTATCAAGATTTAATGTATGTTTATTCTGTTCTGGAGAATTAGCCTGAAAATGTGCTAAAAAATTTAATTATTTTTCACTCTAAAAACAATTATCTTTCTGTGAATAATTGATTTATAAAAAGAAAAAAAAATAAATATTTTCTGCTTACCACATAAGTGCTTCCTTTGCTTGAACAGTAAAGTAAAATGATTTTAAAAAAATAAAGCCGAAGAAAACAATTTGGGAGAAAGGAAATTAGTGGATGAAACAGATAGGAAATGTACCTATTTCTGATTTTCCATATGATCAGGGATGGTCTGATATCTCGGCAATCCTGATAGGGATATTAAATATGGTCTTTTCCCCTAGTAATTTATCTTTTCTTTACAGAAATTTAGCATTCTTTCATCTTGAGTTGAAATTTTGTGGAATTATAATAAGTTTTCAAAACCTGACTCGACTGATAGGATGGAATTAATAAGTGGGGTTTGTTTATTTGTTTGTCAGTAATCGCATAAAATTGTTGAATTATTACTGAAAAAGAGTTGGCAATAGTTATAAAAAAGTAAATTTTTGAAATAAGTGCCGTTCTGCAGCCTCATTGAACAAGCCACCACCATCTGCAACTGAGTTTAATTGACCATGGAATAGATTTTAGGTTTATTTTATACAACAACTGTAGTTTTTCTACAAGCAATGTTTCTTTTTTTAAAAAAAGTTATATGTAATGATTTTATCTGTAATAGTTTCTTATTGTATTTGCTTCTAAATTTAAAAAATAATTAAAAAGTTTTTAAAGCTTAATTTATGAAGGAAACACTTTGCCAAAGATGCAATTCTGAGTTGGAATCTTTTTTGTTATTTCTATATTATTTATTGATTTCTTATTTTAGTATGTAATTTATGAAGTCATTGTCAAGTCAAATAATCTTTTTGTTGCTGTAATATTATACCGTTAGGACTTGAAAAATGAAGGATTCTATAATGTCAAACAATTATAACTGTACTTTGGTTAAAAATTAAATTCTGTTTTAATAATACAAGTTGAACTGTTTATATGTGATATTAGAGAACCCTGTATTTTTCAAATAAACATAAGTAGAATTATTACTTATTTTTAGAGTACATTTAAAGGAACTCTTATTATTAAGAATGTTGTTTCTTAATCCATTAATGCCCAGAGTCCTATTTACAGGACACTTAAATTTCACTTCTGGGGCTAAATCGAATGCTTTCCATTGTTTCTTTTTTGCTTTGTCTATGAAGTCGATAGGTATTCCAGACATGACACATTTCCGCAGAAACACAGATTTCAGCTTTTTCGGCATCAGATTTTATCATTCGTAATTTTCTTTTATATAATAATTCCATAATATTTTTTAAATTTCAATCACTTTTTGTAGAAATTTATTCGTTTTATTGTTCAATTAATCATACTTATTTTATTTCTCGGTGTTTATGTTTGGAACAATTCATTATTTATGAAGTTCAGCTTTTTTTGTTCCTATCCTGTGTCATGTTTGGTGTTCCCAAACTCCTAAACAATTTTCAGTGTGCATGGACCACCATTTAACCATATTTTAAAGTCCATAACCATATTTTTTAAATTTATTTTTGAGGTAATGCAAATAATTAGAAAAAGAATTTTTTATTTTTTGATATTTTACTATATATTAAAAATCTTTAATATCCATGTAAAAAAAAAGTTTATCAAAATGATTTTCACTCAATTCCCCCCCCCCCCCCCTATTTTTTATAGGAAATAAAAACCAAAAAATTTTTTCTCGGAATTTTACTTCATAGTTAACTTCATCTTGGTATTTTAAGTATAATTTAATAGAAATTTATTGAAATCTATGCCTTAAATTAATTTGGGCAATAATGGGTTAAGATACTCATGCGCCACAGTAGCTTCATGACAAAATTTTGAATTTGTAACTTGAGGTTTCGAGGCACGATTCTCTAGAAGATCTGCCTTGTATATTGGCCTGGTGTGCATTAAATCTTTCAACGGTCAAATGTCCTCCTGCTGATGTGGAGTGCAAGTTTGGAGAAGGAGTGCTGGCTCGGGTGTTGTTTTTGTCATCTGACCATGTTCCAAAATTACGAGGTCTGTGTCAAAATCTTCTTGTTCCTCTCCCTCATGTTGTTTCGAAATCGGACATTAATAACAGAAAAGGATATTCAATATCCGAAATAG
>BGPR01035263.1:0-16060 GCA_013235015.1 Araneus ventricosus | reverse complement strand
CCACTCTCACAGTTACGGATACAGTGATAATATTTCAAAAATTTCAACTGGCCACACCTCTTTTTTATTGGAATGTGATCTTCATACTAAAAATACTGTGAATGATGTTCGAAAGGTACCTGCAGCGCCAAAAATATCGGCGCTAAGCAGAAACTAAGAAAAAGGTGAAAATAATTAATAAAGACAGAGAACCGAAAGAGAAACAAAACCTTTTATTGTGCTTCAAAAAGTTTCTGTGTGCCTGATGTAACCCACGATGACACTTTGCATAGAGCTGCAAAATATCGCCAAAATATTTTTTTATAATCACCCTGAAGGAAAAATTAGCAGAGTGCAATTAGCAATTAGCAGAGTTCGAGAAACTGGTTTAATCATCGTTTATTTTAAACACATAGCACGTAAGACAAAGACACAGACATAAAGAGGGTTTAACAAGCACAGTTCAAACTACATCACTAACTGCCTTATACCGGCTCTCCATGAAAGGAACCATGGGATGCATGTCACGTCACGCAGTGACGTATTGTATCATGACATCATCACAATAGCTTGTGATTGGTTAGAAGATTGAATGAGGAGACTGAAGGAAAGTTAACTGCGTACAATTTCCAATACACCCTGTAAAATAACTTTCGAAATAGAATCAATAATGAGAATTATATTTTATGTTATGTGTTCTGTGATAAAAAATCTTCTGTGATAAAAAAATTTGTACGGTATGTATGGCTACTCAAGAAGGTTTCTTGCAATTATAGCGCTATTAATTGTTTCTCAATTATTTTAAAGTTGGCATTTTTCAAGTTTGAAAATATTTTAGATCTTATTAATGTAGCCTGACATTATAAGCAGAGTAATATTCTAAAATATTCTGTAGAGGTATAAAACACCAGGTCAATGCCATACCTATTAGCATAAAAATATTCTCAAAGGTCCCTAATAATTCCGGGAATATTTGAATGCGGCAGTTTGGACTCTCTGGGTATTCATTTATCAGATAACGCCTTTTGTTTAAAAACAAGCTAGAACTGAAATTTTATTGATCTAAATCACTTAACTGGTCCTTCGGAAAGGAAAGGAACCCACACCGACACAGCCTACCCGAAAGGGTGTAAGGCCCTTAGTGCGACCGTAAGGAAAGGAACCAAAACCGACCCGGCCTACCCGAAAGGGTGTAAGGCCCTAAGTGGGACGGTGGGAATAATAATAATTAAACAGAGAAAAAGACAAAGAGACTGTCGTTCGCACGAAAGGGAACAGCCCCCCAGTCTCCAGGGACAAGAAGAGCTGTGAGGATCTAGGAACATAAAATATAAGCCCGTATTATACAATAACTTATACAACAATACACTAAACTATTGCACATACTACACCCAAAAATATCGCAGAATAATCCTGAGTAATTATATTATTACAAAATATCAATTTACAATGTGAACACAACCAAAATAAAGAAAATTCACAAAACTGTGTGGCTGGGGAGAAATAAAGAATACAAATTCCGGGGGGGGATTTATAAAAACATTTTTTTTTCATTTCAAGGCTCTTTAAAATCCGTATAGGAAAACTGATTTAAAAAAACGAAAAAATTAAACCCACACAAAGAAACACACAAAAGGGTAGTTTTTTAGTAACCCCACCCCCGCAAGAAACGACACATCACATTCCAAAACAAAATGTTACACATAAAAAAGTTTTCAAGAATTCCAAAAAAAAGTTCAAGTTAAAAAATATATACAGTCGGACCTCTATTTAACGAAGTCGCTAAATCCCGAAAAAAAGTTCGTTATATGGAAAATTCGCTAAATAGAGATTCACCTTTTAAAATACTTTAAACTATACAAAACAGATTTTAAACTCATAAATATTAAATATTATTTAAAAAAGTAATTAATCACACATTTATTTTGTAAATTAATATCTATTTGTTTTATATATCTTACCCATCAAAAAGAAATCTGCAAGGAAAACAAGAATAAAACAAAACATTGTCCGGGAATACACTGTATTTGCAATTTTAAAAAAATAATTTTATATTAAAATTAATGAATTTTAATGACATTATCGCATTTATTATAACAAGTAATTTTAAGCATACATTGCCACATGCGTCCTTAAATTTAATTATTGATAAAGTTTGTTAATTTTCTCTGAGTTTTTTGTTTGAAAAAGTGTTTTCTCTCATAATACGTCTCGCATCTTTGCAATGTACCAAAAGCCCCTTCAGGCATATTGTTTCAAATGGTTTTAGCATTTCATCATACGAAGGTTTATTGATTTCTGCATCATAATCATTCGCATCTACATCATCTTCGTCGCAATTAATTGCTGTATTGTTTTTATTTTTCACACTGCCCAAAATATCCAATTCGGTTAGGCCAGGGGTCGGCAACCTGCGGCTCTTTTGATGTAAAGTTTCGGCTCTGCAGCTCTATACGAAAAAATTAATAATTTATTATCAAAGCCCTTAAAAATAAGAAAATATATTTTTAAGTATCTAATTTCTCAATAGCTTCTATTTTCATAATCGTTAATTACAAATCGCTACGCTTAACATGATCGTAATAAGATAAATTTGAACTATTGTTTTGTTCTTAGAGATGAGACTCCGTGACCATGTTTATCTTTCAACCAATTGCATTCCATTTTCATCTCACCCAAACAGCCACCGTCTAGAGTCTAGACGTGTTGTGAGTCAGTCGTCCTCGGATAGCGCGGTCGACGTTACGTTGCATGTGTGTTAATTTAATCGCTTGCGGTTTTTGCGTGTCTATTCGCTTGTTGTTTCAAGAAGAATACGATTTAGAAGCGAATTATCTTCTCTAAGGTATGTACGCGTATAATATAATAAAATCAGTGACAGAATTGGATTACATATCTGAGGATCGTGTTAACGAGGTAATAATGGTAAAATAAATTGTTTGCCGTTTTAGATAGCTAAGTAAAATTTTAAAAAATCATTTTTTCAGCTCCGCCGCCAGCATGGCATCTGGTAAAAAAAGAGAAGAACTGAATAAGAAAACCGAGAATTCAGTCAGGATTGGAAGGAGTCGTTTGCATTCATATGCAACACAGATGGCCTTCCGACTTGTCTCAATTGCCACGAAAAACTCGCACACAATAAGAAGTCAAATTCGGAGAGACACTTCACTACAAAACATACCCAGTTTGCTGGTAAATATCCAACCGGTGAGGCACCAAAAAAAGCTGTTGAAGAGCTCCAAAAAAACAACAGCAGTCAAGTTCCATGCTAAGTAACTGGGCGCAATCTTCCAATAATGTAAATCTGGCAAGCTTTGCAGTATCATTAGAAATTGCAAAAAGAGGAAAACCATTCACAGATAGTGAGTACGTCAAAGATTGTTTTATACGTGCATCTGAAGAACTGTTTCGCGATTTTAAAAAAACAAAGCTGAAGTCATGAAAAAAATCAAAGATTTGCCATTATCTGCTAAAATGTCTTCAAATGTAACACATATGCAAGTGGAAGACATTCAACTGGCTTCTGCCTTATCACTTGCTATAGATGATTCTTGCGACATAAAAGACACTGCACAAGTTACCCTTTTCGTCAGGTATATGTCGTCCTAAGGTCCAAAAGAAGAAAAGCTAGGATTGCTACCGCTCTCAGGGCAAACTCGTGGAGAAGATATAGTAAATGCTGTGCAAAAATGTCTGGAAGACTATGGAATCGATATAAATAAAATTGTTTCTATAGCAACTGATGGAGCCAAAAATATGACAGGAACACATAGAGGGGTAACATCAATTCTTCAGAAAAATAAACCACGAAATTCTAACCTTTCACTGCATAATTCATAAAGAAGCGCTTTGTGCCCAAACATTTCCGGCCGAAATAGTTGAGGTCATGAACTTGGTAATTAAGATTATTAACAGCATCTTGGCGAAAGCACTCTACCATCGCCAGTTTAAAGATTTCCTTGAAGAAATAGATAGCCAGTTTTCTGACCTACTTCTGCACAATAATGTGCGATGGCTTTCCAGTGGTAACGTATTGCAACGTTTTGCAATACTTTAGCGAAGAGCTTGAACGAAATAAAAACATTCCTCAATGAAAAAAGAATTGACCATCCCGAATTGGAAGAAGATAAATGGCTGCAAAAATTCAACTTCATGGTAGATACCACAATGAAGCTAAATGAACTAAATCTAAAACTGCAAGGAAAGGGCAACCCAGCCTACGCCTTGCTCGAAGATAGTAGTTTGTTTCGAAAAAAAATTAATTCTTTTGTTAAAGACATGGAGAGCGGTAAATTGCTTCATTTTAAAAATCTGAAGCAGTATCGCGATGAGACCAATGCAACTATTGACACGAATTACTTCAGCATAGCTTTAAAAAACATGAAGGATGGATTCGCTGAGAGATTCGAGCAATTCAAAGCAAAAAAAAGTACTCTCGCGTTCATAGTAAATCCTCTCAATAGAAATACAAATGAGATCAACATTGAGCCATTTGGAATTGATGCTGGATCGCTTCAAATGCAATTGCTGGATTTGAAAACCAAAGACTTGTGGAGTGGCAAGTTCACAGAACTCAAGAGCAAGTTGGAAGAGTTGGAGATCCAGAAATGCATGCACATCGAGCAGCATAAGAGGACAGCTCTAAAAGATATTCCGCGAGTTGAGGCCCTCATATTCGGCGCATGGAATAGTCTTCCAGAATGCTACAGTGAGGGGAAGAAGTTGGCATATGGAGTGCTGACGATCTTCGGATCGATATATTCGTGCGATCAAGCGTTCTATTGCATGAATATAATAAAAAGTAAAGTTAGAAGTCAACTAACAAATAAAAATCTAGAGTCGTGCTTGAAATTTAAAACAGCAAGTTATTAGATGTGTGAGAGATTTATTCAAACTTTCAAAAGGCATGCAAAGCCAATGCTCCCATTTACGTAACTATCTATATTTGTGTTTTTATATGAATAAATATTATTCCGTATTTAAAGCCGTTTATTTTAAATCAAAAATCAAATATATATAAGCAAATACTATAATATTGAAATGAAAATTTTTAGTGGCTCTTTAAAAACTGGGAAATTTTGTAAATTGTAACTTTTGGCTCTTCCGTTTGAATAGGTTGCCGACCCCTGGGTTAGGCGACTGGTAAAGCCAGTTCAAGGTCATTGATCACATTGAAAATGTGTTAAAAGAAAGAATCAGTTTGAAATTTTCAGAAATATTTTGAGAAATAGGGAGAAAAGAAATATTGGATCACAAGAAAAAGTTCGTTAAATAGAGAATGCACTTCGCTATTTGGAGGTTATTTTACGAAGAAATTCTTAAAATGTTCTTGGTTCCAAGGAAAAGTTCGCAAAATAGAGACATTCGCAAAATAGAGGTTCGTTAAATAGAGGTCCGACTGTATATTTAATTTTCTTTCAAACAATTTAAATACCAGATTTGGAAAACGTCCATAACTATTACAAGGTAAGGAAAAAACATAATAAAAATAATTACTTAGCAAGGAGGACCCGAGGCTTATGATGCGCAAATAATATAATTTGATAATACGACACATAAAAATGTTAAGCTTGAAGTCATTATTTTTTCAGAAGTCGCCAATGTCAGGATTCTTCACTATTATGGCAATGGTTCTGTCCTTTTCCCTTCAGAGATGTTCTCCTCCAAACGCATTGTAATTCGCACCGAAGGTTGTGCGCATGCCCACATAAAACATTACCTAATATTCATGCGCAAAATTTGATATTTTTTGTCGCCAATAGGCATTGCATTGTACGGCTAGACTAAGTTATCATGTTTGGAACTAATTATAAGATTCAATGGCTCATCAATCACGTTATCACGCCATTTCGGAGCGAATGACGGAGTAAAAAAATTTACTGTAATAATAATAATAATGATAAACAAAACGAAACTGTCAACAATAATGACAGTAATTTATTTGAAACACGATGCTTTCATGGACACTTTCTAACTTTTCTCGCTAAAATAGCTAATTTAAAATTACTTTTTGAAAAATTTCAGCTCTTTGTTCCCATAATGGAATGCAAGATTCTAAAGTTCACTTACTTAACAGGGCAAGAAAGTCACACTAGTTTTCATGGATCAAAAAATTTTTAAGATTGGAAGCGAGTTTTAAATTAATACTTTGATGCATTCAAACAAAAACGCACTTACTTCGCTTTCATGAAATAAATCGGCATCTTTATTATTTGAAAGCCAACAACAATCAATGAAAGCAAGCTTTTAAAAGCTGGAATGCTTTAGCAATAAAAACAAACACCTCGTGGTTTAATGAACGAATTTGACTATCAGTTCATCGCGTATGGGAAAGATATCCGGAATAGTTTATTTTAGTTTAGAAGCGATCGTGGAAATGCTGGGTAATGTGAAATCGATAGGTAATTACGGCGTCTAAAAATAATCCAGAGTCAGAATGATGAGCATAATATCCAGTACAACCTCTTTTTTATTGTACAGTTGCTTATCCAAACAACTGTATTTCTTTTAAATTGTTTGTTCGCGGCTAAATTTAGAGGTCAGGTTTTGGTGAAATCGTACTAAGCCCAGGAAGATCTATAATGAAGAACTATATCAGATTATTTCATTGATGCTGTTTCAATTTTCTCTTCCGTTTATTAAATACGGGTAAAAGGAATTTTGAAATAACTTATCCTCGAATGTAATGGTATTAGGATGATAAATCTAGTATAGTAGAACCTTTTTAGAATGTCGTGAACCGCTGTTCAAAATTACGAGGTCCGTCTCAAAATAGCCCTCACCTTGCTTCAAAACGGGACATTAATAAAACTAAACTAAGCTAAGAATGCCGTGCAAGGGAACGCTCCATAGAAACTACTGATAAAAACGATGCACTCGAATCTTCTTCAAAATGCGATAAACTGTTTACTAGAGCAGCGCAATACAAGCTGGTCATAAATTATTGAACTTATTACAGATTTAGTTTAGTTATATTAACGTCCCGTTTTGAAGCAACACGAGGGCTATTTTGGGACCGACCTCGTAACTTTTAACCACGGTCGGATGACGAGGACGACATCTGACCTGGCATCCCCTCTCCAAACTCCCACGTCACACCAACAGGAGGACGTTTGGTCTCTACGTGTGATTTAACGTGCAACAGGCCGCACACGCGGCTGTGGAATCGGGTTTCGAACCTGGAACCCTCCGGCCCCAAGGCCGAGACCTTACCGATAGAACACCGCGGCCTCGGACCTATTACAGAAATTAATAATAATAAAAAAAACTTATAATGTAGCAACAACGTTTTCTTTTAAATGAGAGTGTAATTTAAACAGTTTTTTCAGATAGCCAATGCTCCATAACGGTGGTCTAAATCTGTTGTAACGAGAGATTTCCAACGGCGCGTTACGTGTTTGAAAAAAAAACTATTTAAACTACTCTCTTATTTTTTTTAAAAAAAAGTTGCTATATGAGTTGAGATTTTTTAAAAATTAATCTTTGTAATGGGGCCAATAATTTATGACCACCCTGTAAAATGGTATAGGCCTAATTAATTTCTCTCATTAATAGTTTTAATTTCTCGCATACTTCCAGAATCTGGAGGGTCTGATGATGATTGATGGTGTCTAATGGTAGTCTTTTTGAAATGTTTCGAGGTTAAAACAAGAACATTTTTCTCCCTATTTTTTATTTAACAAGAAAGGTTTTCGAATACCTCTTTTAATTGATTTTTAATCAATTGTTTTCTTGAAGAGTTCAAATATTTTCTTTGCAGATCCATGCAAGGGAATTTTCCTTCTCCACTGGACTATTATTGGCTTAAACTGCTACATGTTTTTCCAATCCCGCGAATTGGTCCATTGATTCATCAGGGTCTGGGAAAAAATAATTGTCTTATCTAAAAATTATGTTTGCTGTATTTAAATTCTAATAGTATCGCTTGCAATGAACTTTCTAATTTCGTCATATATATATCTCTCTTTTTAACATGTCCTCATATCGAGTCACATGTTTGGATTTTTATCGTCTGCGGTTCCGAACGTGGTGTCGAGAAGAAAAAATCAATGCCATTTTTTCCCGATTTTGCTGTCATCTTGTCATGGGTAACATTGCGCGTGTACTGTTAGTTGTACTATAAAGTTTAAAAAACTAAGAATTTTATATTCATTGTCATGTTTTAAAACTTTCTGCATTTTATTAGCAGTAAAGGAGCAGGTTTTAAGGTATGTTTCATCTGACCTATTCCCAGATAACTATAAGATAAATTACTGCTATAACTGCTATAAAACAATTTACTCTTATATGAATAAGTGATTTGTAAAAAGAATTATAAGGAACTTACAAGACGCAGGCGGCCGCAATTGCCGAGTGGTAAGGTATCGGCTTCGGAGCCGGAAGGTTCCAGGTTTGAATCCCGATCCCACTGAAGATCTGCCAGGGCCTACTGCATACTAAATCATACGTAGTGGCCAAACGTCCACCCACTGTGCGACTCTATCCCAGGTGTCGTTCTCGTCACCTGGCCGCGGCTCAAAATGATGAAGTCCGTCCCAAAATAACCCTCGCGTTGTTTCTAAAAGCGATGTTAATATAACAAAACTAACTAAACATAAGACGCAGGAAGTGTTGTCTTCGCACGAATATTAAAACGATACTAAACATTAGACGCAAGAAGTGTTGTCTTCGCAGTTTAGACGAAGGGAAAAAAGACACGGGAAGTTCTTGGAAGACTACCGATTCATGGTCTTCCCTATCATGAGGAAAGAGCCGCTTGACTGGTAGCCTCAAAAGAGAGATAGAAATGTCATTTTTCCCGTTTAAATGTCAAGCTGAAGCATGCTGTAGCTCCCTATCGGCTTGTGTACAGATATTTTGTAACGACAATAACTTTACATGATTTTTTTGTATTTCATAAAGGAACAACACACAAAAATTTCAATTATATAAGAAATACAAGAATAATTACGCGAACAGTTTTTCTATTACAAATGATTAAAAAGTTTTATTATTATTATTAAATATATATGAATAACACATTAAATGTTTTCTTATTTTTGTAAATAATTACTCTTTCAGACCACATCCAGAGGAATTCAGCAGCAGAATTTTGAATTTCAGTGGCGAACTGAAAGTTGTTGAGAAACATTGAAATGCGGAGGAGCATTTTAATCTGAACTCACTAATTATATTAATTAAATTGAATTAAATAAATTTAATTTAATTTAATTTAAATTTAATTAACTAATTAAATTAAATTAATTTTTCTAGTGTATAACAATTTTTCAAAGGAATTAAATTGGCTGCAAATTAAAATTAAGTTTAGTAAAAGACACTCAAAGGAAAAAGAAGTGCAGTAAAATTAATTTAAAAACTGAATATAAACCGATGAAGAAAAAAATATCAGCAATTCCCAGAAAAAAAGAGAGAAATCTATTCAGCATTAAAGTGAGCAAAATCAATAATAATAATAATATTTAAAAAAAAAACGTTGAGACAATCTGAGGCAGAAAACAAATACAAAAAATATTCTCGAATATTTTCAGTAAAATTTGATTGTTGCTTCTTTTTCATACCGCGATTTTTAGTATTACTCTCACACCTAGTATCCAAACTTTTATTTTCCAAATTGTGTGCGTTCACATTACTTAATTTGGGAAAATTTATATGAAAAAAAGAAACATTCATCTTTTCAGACTTCAGTGGTTTTTTTTCTGGTTTTATTCTGCGAAGAATACACAGATTTTTTTTGAAACTCTATGATATTTCAAATTTTAATTAGTTGCTCCTAGTTTTTAATAAGCTTTTAATTAGATTTTTTTATGAGGGAGAAAATGCGAGATATAAATAACTACATGAAAAGGAGACTTTTTAAACAGCAACAGGATTTTATTTTTTGCATTATAAATATTTTTTCTTTTAAGATTCTTTCAACTCGAGACATCTCGAGAAAATTTATTTATTCATTTATTTTGCAAACGCATTATTAAATTTATGTTTTACACGTAAACATGCTTATGCGTATTATCCACAGCTGATCAATACCACAATAATCAATGCCGGATTCAGGGCCGCGATGGTCTAGTGGCAATGGCGGCTCGTTCATTAGAGCTGCAGCATCCCCGAGATTATTTAAAAGTTTGTTTTCCAGTTTTTTTTTAAAGTCCTATTACGTTATTTTCTCTCATTGAAAGTTCGAACAGCAACGAAAATGGAGGAAAAGAAAAGTGAAATTGACGACAGAAGACAGAAAATGCATCAATAGGCAGGATATAAATACGAATTAAGGGAAGTTTTAGTTGTGAAAGAGTTAAAAATACAGAAACAATAACAAACAACGATGAGGAATAAGAATCTGGTGGATGACGTCATTAGTGGCAATTCATACATGTAGATTCAAAACCAGAATAGGTTTTCTGCAGAAGAAAAAGACTTTAAGGTCTAAATTTAATATTAAAATTAATTCCTCTAAGGCCTGAACCCACTCCGGAATAAATTGGAAAGAAAAACATTTATCCACAAAGAAACAAATTCAAAACACTCTTTTAAACAAAGTCTGAAAAAAGGGCTTAAGATCTCTTACCTCTTACTTAAGATGTGGAATGGAAGAAAAGAAAGAACACCGTTACAAAAGTCAACTTTGTATGTAGGTGTGCCACCTATCTCCATCTAGTGAGGTATACACTAACTAAAAACTTAATAATTTTGTCATTGATTTTTCATAATTTTTTTTAGATATTCAATCAATAAGTAAGAGCTGCTGAGAAACAGCCCTCTCAAGCACCAAAATTCGCTCACTGCCCAACGGCTAAGCGACGCTTCGGAAGACGAAACCAATATTTCTTCCCATTGAGTTTGGCGGTGGCTCGGGCTGCATAGGCTGCAGTCCTTTTGGCGCAGGGCCAACAGTGAGATTCTTCCTTTTCTCCCTCCCACCTGAGGATGGCCTTCGCTCTCGGGATTTATTATTCTTCTCTCGTTTCTCGTTCGCTGTTATTCGGTTATTGTTTCGCTTTCACGTTACCCGACGGAAGTTCATCTGTTATAATAAGCATCCGTTTTTTTTATTAGAAATCTCTCAATCTCTCATGGGCAAAATATATGTCGATAATTTTCTAAAATGCTAATAAAAATGCAGATAATTACAATTAAAAATTTTGTCCATTTACAAGTAAAATTGTTTTTTAAAAATTCTATTTTGTTCTGGATTTTTTTTCCATCACTGCTTGTTTCCGAGTTGACGAGCGGCCACTGCCTAGTGGTAAGGTCTCCGCTTCGGCCGGAGGGTTCTCGGTTCGAAACCGGATTTCACTGTTAATCCACCGTGTATGGGGTCTATTTACACGCTAAATGGTATGTAGAGGCCAAAAGTCTTCGCACTGCTAAGGTGCGGAAGTTTGGAGAGGGAGATGCCAGCTCAGGTATCGTCCTCGTCATCTGACCGCGGTTCATAACTACGAGGTCCGTCTCAAAATAGACCTCGCGTTTCTTCAAAATGAGACGTTAATATAACTAAATTAAACTATCAATTTCAGATTCAAATTTATTTCAAAATCATCCGGACTGATTTGGCGTACTTTTGTTAAATCCCAAGAGCTGTTTGCGGTTTACTGTTACTACGTTAAAACCACAAATATATCTTTGCCGGGAAAATCTTTTTCGCTTGCTTTTATTTTGAAACATTCTTAAAAGTTTCTTCAATCGATGCAATTTATAAAATTCTTGATTGACAAAAATGGAGAAATAATAACGAAATAAGTGTGATTAAGAATTAAAGACATTTCTGTTACAGTTATAAAGTGTGTTTTATGCCTAACGCCAGAGCCTCATTATAAATTGAGATTCTGGGATTGGGAGGGAATGAAACGTAAGAAACGGGTAACATATCGTCGTTTAACGAGCAAAATCACCTCTAACAATTTTTTTTAAATTTCAAAGAGGAAGGAAATACTCAATTTTTTGCAATCAAAAGCGAATATTTCCGAATTTTTTTTTACATCCAGTTGCAACTTTCGGCCTTATTTTTATATCAGATGTAAACAAATTCAGATTTATCCGTTCATGGCTGGGAAAAATGGAATATTTCCTTCCTTTTTGAAATTTCAAAAAATTGAGATAGGTTCTGTTGCTTGTTAAGCGACGATATGTGACTTATAGTTAACATGTCGTTGTCAAGTAATTTAGTACTGACGTAGTTATGAATTAGCCACCTATTAGCTCAAGATATTTTCAGATAGCTCCACGATGTTGCTACTATATTCTGAATGCTGCACAACATCATGAACATATTGTATATACAGTAGAGTCTCCCTACAACGAAGTCTCCCTACAGCGAATTTCCCCCTATAACGAAATTTTTAATCGGAATGTTAAGTAACATTCAAAATATTCTCCATATAACGAAGTGGTTTTCTCCCTATAACGAATTTTTTCAGACCTTTATCTTTTCGATTTTTGTCATTTTTGAAGAAAGTTGCTAATTTCTGTGCACACAAATCGCTCACGCGTGCCTGTTTCTGGAACCACTCGCAATGTTCATTCCAGCGATAACGCATAACAATAGAATGCTATGTGAAGGGTAATGCAGTTGTGGGGACCTGGGTTTCTGCAGAGGGAGCAACATTTCTACGGGTCAAGATTCCCAGAAACGGGGTGGAAACAGCAAATGGATGTGACAATACGCATTTTATGTTTATCCGTACTAGTACATATCATAAGTCATAATTAAATATTTTTGAACTTATCGCACATACAAAAAGGTTTGTAACATTTACTTAAATAACTGCAAAAATCTCTAATCTCCGTATAACGAAATTTTCTCTACAGCGAATTTTTCAACTGGAACCAAGCGATTTCGTTATAGGGAGATTCCACTGTATATTGTAGAGCATCTTGTACTAATAGTGCTCCCTTTAACAGCATAACATTAGCATAACCTAGGCAAACAGAAATAAACATAGGTATGTATTGTAATGTTTCCTTCCCGCGAGCACAATTCCCATGAGAAAAAGAGTGCCGTCCCTTTTGATATTGGCGGTAAACAGCAGGACAGTTGCACATGGACATCGCTAACGAGACGGGCGCAAGAGAAAGGACTTCACACAGAGGGCCGCCACAATGCCGAGTAATCCATCACTGTCAGCGAGCACATTAGCGGTACCCTTTGGTGTCATCCCTGAATAGGCCGGTGGTGGCGAAAACTCAAGAACCTTCCCATAATAGGGGTTGACGACTAGGAAGGTGAGCTGTTGGTCAACGAGAGTACCATTATTCAATGTAGGAAAAGGTAGGTGGAGCTTCACCACTTCACCCACCTCTTCAGGGGTGAATAAAAACTGGATGTTGGAGGGAAGGGCGGGGGAGAGAAAGGGATTAGGAGTCACGAACTAGGTTTCAGGCTCCGGAGGACCGAAGAGAGCTGTGCGATCAGCGGATTGAAAGTCCCGACTGAATTCGGACTTTGGTAGGCAACCCCGAGGAATCGGCATCCCCGAACTCTCGGCTCATGAACTTGCGAGCACTCCTGGTAGTCTCGGGTTTCGGAATCACATTGATAGGTGGAAGCTAACCATCCTGTGAATAGAATTTTTTAGGGACTAATTGCCATGGAACTTTGACGTTCTAGAACTATGAGGTTATTGATTACTTTGTAAATAATCATATTTAATCAAGACTTCTCTACGAGAAGTGTCTATTAATTATTGCTGTATTAATAAAAGTACTTAGGCCAACCTAAGCTTGAATTTATTTGGTCACACCTAGGCCAAGACATTACAGTATATATAACATAAAATAACACCTCTTCATAGACCCCAATAAGCAGTTTTGTTAGGCATTAAATGTTTTTTTATTTATATATTTGCACGATACATGAAAAAAATGTTAAAATTTTTGATATTTACAATTTACATTATAAATTCAATGACATTATAACCACAATTTTGAAACACAAAACTGACATAAAACACATCACTTGATTGATCTAAAGAAAATAGTTTTGAATGGTCATATAAAGGTGAGTGAATGCCGATATTTCTATAAACTGACCTAAAAAACTAAAATTACTTAATTAAACTACAAATAATATTTTTTTTAAATATTAACCTTAGAAACTATAAATTAACTAATATTAGGAAAACAAAACAAGAAATAAATAATTATAAAAAGAAGAAAACTGAAGTAGCAACTTTTAATGAAGTCAGTGATGTTTCCTTAAAAACCTTCAGTCTTTAGGACGATTTCCAATGTCTATGGATCGACTAATTGATAGGTACACATAGACAAACCCTTTAAGATAAAAATAGTAAATATTCCAAATATCCTTCCACAAAAGTTCTAATTAGTTTTCTCGAGCCGCGCTTCGTACAGATTTTAAAATACTATCTATTCATCGACTTAACAACAAAACATCCTCTTCAATTTTGAAGGTTATTATCCTATATCGTTCACGCAGACGACGGGATAACCAAATTTCCAGTCGAGGCTTCATCGTGATTAACTTTGGCGATAAAATATTTTCAATGCAAACACACTGGCACTCTAAATGACTTTGTCTCCTGCCAGTGATTGGAGAACGCGTTGATCCACAGTTGGCGGTGTCTATTTCGAGAACCTAAATTCGCTTTGGCGATCCAGATAATGGAGACATATTGATCGCCTGCCAATGTGACAGATGCCTTCTCTGTTTCCTTTCTTAATTCGAGCACTGGACCCAAATTGAATGTTCTATGGTAGGAAACTGTTGACGAAGGCCTTCCATCATTTTCAGGAGATGGGTGTTGCCGACTCCTTTGTTCCAATGACAAATCTCGGCGGAAATTATGTATGGGAGTAGGAAATTATGGAGTAAAAGGTGTAATGAGTTTAACAGTTTCGGCTTTGGCTTACATGTCTGATAGCAAGTCAGCCGATAGCATCCCTTGGGTACTTGGACCATTGGTAGAATATGAGAAGATTGTAACTTCCATAAGGATCTAGGGGATTGTTATTTTCTAATTTGTTTTTAATGTTGTCCATGCCAACAACGGCAGTTATTGTAGTCGTCTCTAAGCTGTTATGATTTATTTATTAATTGATTGAGATTTAATGGCGCAAGAGCCATTCTTGGCTAAACTACGCCAATCAAATGGTATGTTAAGAACGGTAAAACAAGATAAAAATTAGATGAAACGCAAAGGTATAAAATTAGAGCAAAATGTACCACAATGAGACAAACAAGCTAAAAATGTCAAATGTATGTAAAAAAACCAATAGCCTTTCAAAAGTTAAAAATGTTTGGGTAGTGATTTTCACTCACCAAACAAGGTTAGAGAGTATGAATGAAAACAATGATCACGATGTGTTTTAAAAGAAGGACATTCAATTAAAATATGGTAGACAGTAAAATGTGAATGACATGTGGGACACACTGGTGACCTTTCGCCAAAAATAAGATGCTTGTGCGTGAAGCGAGTATGCCCTATACGGAGTGGAATCAATTTGACATCCAACTCTCGTGCCACCAATCAATAAAGGGCTTTACAAAATGCAATTTGTTATTAATCAGCAGATCACAATTTTTCTGCAAAGTAGTATGCAGATGAGGAACTAAGGATTTCTTGATATCACTGAAAGGGATGTCTTGTGACAGAAAAACAGAAGCACAGTTTGATATAGAATACGCTATTTCATTACCAGAAATACTCACGTGACTCGGAACCCGACAGAAAATAATATTCATTTCGAAGAAACTGTGAAACAGATAAAATTTCCAAAGCAACCGGGTGCATTCGATTGTCATAATGAGAAAGAGCTTTCAAAGAACTCACGCTATCAGTATAAATAATAAAATTACGCCGATTAGAAGGCGAAATTTCTTGGAGATAACGGAAAATTGCCACTAACTCAGCAGTAAAAACAGAACAACAATTTTGTAGACGATAGCTCAGCGTATCAGATGGAATGACAACACCACAGCCAACATGCCCAAATGATTTCGAGGCCTCTGTAAACCAGCGGGAGTGGTCTCCCCTAAACTTTCTCGTATACTTCTCGAAAAAGGTGCTGTTTCCCCTCCCCCGCATGGATAAAAAAATTCGAACCTATTGTAACCCAGGATCCA
>BGPR01035262.1:0-12921 GCA_013235015.1 Araneus ventricosus | reverse complement strand
TAAGAAGTAAGCAAAGTTTTCACTGAACCACCGATAAGACACGAACAGGGACAACGGGACAAGTTACCAATAACCGGGACTGTCCAGCTCAAAACGAGGCGTATGGACACATTACGCATACATATAAATTTAAAACAGTATGTGAGGATCTGTCTTCGGAATTACATCTTCAAAGAACTGCTTTATTTAGGCATTAGGGGGGACACCTTGTAAAGTAAGCCTTGTTAAAAACTTTATTCCAGTCAAAGACCAAACGGGAATTATATGTACATCTTTCTCATTTGCATTCTCTTGATTAATATAAAATACTAGTTATACAGATTGTCCCAAAAAAGTGGAATAAGCGTTTATTTCCTTAAATATTGATCCTAGACATACAATTCCAATATTGATCCTAGACATATACTTTGTAATTGGAAGTATATGTCTAGGGGCAATATTTATGGAAATAAACGCTTGTTCCACTTTTTTGGGACAATCTGTATACATTTAGTTACTAACAAACAAAAAAGTTAATCTCAACGCCATCATTTCGCGATGTCACCTCAGCAATTTTCTTCAGCGTCGACCTTCGGGGATCTCCGGTGGTTATTCTCTTTCGACCCTTTACGGCGGCTGTCACCCTCCTATGCCCTTTTACACCTCTAAATAATTTCATTCCCTAACATTCCTGGTTTTCATCCTTCTGTTATGTCTTTTCGAATAAGATGGCGCCATGGTTCTGGTATTTTTTAAAAAAAAAGGATGATTACTTATTTTGGCGGAAAGTTCGCATAGGTTTGTGACAACGTCAGGACGTTTTTTTTTTTCCCTATTTTAAACGTGGGGTAAGTTTATTTTTATGAAGGCGTTTTTTCAGCCAGAAGGCTAATGATATTTTAACTCAATATTATTAGCGTTTTTATGTTTGTGTTTAGTTTTCCTTTTTCTTTTAAAATAATGCTTTTTAGATGGTACTGATCTCCTTTGTGTTTTGTTGGGAAATTTCGGGCTAAGAGAAACTATATTTGGCGTAATGCAAGCCTCTTACAGAAAAATTTCCCAAATATTTTGAATCCTTAGCCCTTGATAAAATGGAACATAATGGATTCCTCGTTTGTTTAATTCGATTCTCTCAGAGTTTGTCTTAGTTTTTTTCTTTCTTTGAATGATTTTGATTGCCTTTACCAAGAGTCTTATGGAAAGTTATGGGATAGTTCGTTTTATCTCGGCAGCCGTCGGATTATCAAATAGGCAAAGTAAGCAACTGCCTATAGGCCTCGCAAGTTTGTGGGGCCCGAGGCCTCAAGATTTTTTGCGTCATTTTCAAGGTAATCTAATTTCTTTAAAAAGCCTTTCCAGGGCTTAACCCGATCCTGGACGTCGCGATCAGGAGATAAAATGACGTCATAAAATAACGTCTGGACGTTATGTTATGATAATGAGTACAGTAGAACTTCGATTAACCGTCACCGTCCGGATCAGGGCTGTGACGGATAACCGAATAGACGGATAAAAGAAATCTCTTAATGCATCTGTAAAGCAACGTTATTTCATAGCCAGCTTGGGACGAAAATGAAAATAAAATCCTTTAAAATTGAATAACTCATGCATGTAGGATATTACCCGTAAAATGTAATTAAATCACTGTAAGAAAATGTACGAGCTAGATTAATTGTTTGGCGATAGATAGAACCACAGTTCTGCTGCAAGCAGTGCCATCTTTTTCCCTAACAAAACTGGATTGCACACCGAGAGCGAGCTGCAACACACCGCAGGCAGCAAAATGTAACCTCTCTCAATCCGTCTGCTCACCGATCGTTCTTGGCGCAGTTAAGCCACCCGATCTCCCGACTGTAAGTAACTATGACCCGACTAATCTTCCTTATTGCTCTATAATCTATAATCTCTCATCTTAACCCATAACATCTATCCCTCTTTAATCTAGATCATGAACTAAATATGTCTTCATGTAAATTCTCAGAACTCCAACAAACCTTTTTGTATATATATCTTTTCCCCCTGTAAATTCTTCCTATAGTTCTTTAATAAATGTTTTTGTATTTAACTTGAAATCTCCTCATTTATTCTATATAGTAATTTGTCTTAAATTTTAACGTGTTAGAACCCTTAAAATCCCCTAGACATAAACCCGAACTATTTACCCTTTATGGGTAACCCCTTCTGTGGGCATTTTGTCCATTGAACGACGTCCTACATACATATTGCATTTAATTTTACAAAGTTGTTAATATAAACTTCAATAAAATAGTAATGTACAGAAATGTATTGTGATATTATAATACAATAGCGACTGGTTAATGAAAGGTTTGGCGCGCCAGATCAATGCCAACTCCTCAGCCACCAACGCCAATCAATCACGTCTGCCGTCATACAGTACAGTTACTTCCAGCTTTAGTGCCGTGTAAAAGTAATTTTTGGACAATTTTGAATATCTCTGTTTGATTGTTTGTTGATATTTTTTAGACGTGACGGATAACATAAACCAACAGTTAAACGAGTGACGGTGAATCAAAGTTTTACTCAGTGACCGCTAGTCCATTAGAGCTGCAGTCCTCCCTGAAATTATTTTAAAAGCTTGCATTCTCGTTTTTTTCTTATTTGGTTACTTCTTCGCTTTCAGAGTTCGATTATCAACAAAAATGTAATAAAAAACGTAAGAATAAGACGGAGAATCAATCAACAAGTAAGAGAGATACAGGCTTGAGATGCAGAGTTTTGCCCCTCCGAAGGGTCAAAATTCGCGCACTGAACAACGCTGAGCAATAAATAAGGAGGAAAAGCAACCCTTTCTCCCTTTGAATTTAGAGGCGCTCGAGCTGCAGTCTTCACACACCGTGTTTGGCAAACGACTTTCGCCTTCGCTTCCTCATTTGGCTTTTCTTCGCTTTTAGAATGTTTGACAGAAGACGATTGTGTTCGGATAACTCTTGATTTATGGGTTTCTGTTTCACTTCAAGCTGCCTCGACAAAATCATGTTTGGTTTATTGAATATTCGTTTTCTATTGTTAGAAATCACTCTTCGGAAACAAGATGATTTTTCTAAATATAATTTTCTAAAATATTATTCAGTTAAAACTTTATATAAGGAGGGATCCATCATTATTATTAAAAATTTCTAAGTGAAACTGAATGTTGCAGACCTTCAAATAATCGTATTTACACAGCTTTCGCTGAGCGAAATATTGAATATTAAAAAAATGACGGGAGTCTATCCTTTACAAACAGCCTCTCATGTTAAAGGCGTCGGACTACTTTACTCGCGTGACTATTTTCCGATTTTCGAATTTTTTTATAACTTCTGTTGTTACCCTTTAACTCTAAAATAAGACATTAGTTATGTTTTTAACATATGTAGTTACCGAGATATAGAGGATCGCGTCGCCAATTCATGCGCATTTTTGCACAACTTTGCGACTCAGTAGTCGCTGAATTACAATTTCGATTTTCAATTATTTTTTGTTACTTCTTTTGTTACCCTTTATCTCTAAAATAAGACATTAGTTATGTTTTTAACATATGTAGTTACCGAGATATAGAGGATCTCCCATACAACTTTTTTTGCGACGTTTTGGAACGTGAATCGAATTCCTTCCTGAGACCCCAATGGGAGAAACGTAGTCCTACGTTAAAATGCACGTTGCATTATGCCGGATTTGAACATTATACAAAAACCTAGTACCAGCGAAACTTTTTGAGCACTACTTGTTTCTGAGCTGACGAGCTGTCACTGGTTTTACTGTACAAGTAAAGTGACTGGATTCGATTCTAGACACTCTAATACCCCGAGCGGCGTAGCACAGGACATTAATTGAGGGGAGGGTAGAAGAGGATATAGGGTGTTCAGATGAAGAAAGTCTATAAAAAATATATAGGCGAAAAAATATTAAAAATTTAGAAGCAACAAAATAGCTAATTATTTCTTTAAAAAATTAAAATTAGGAGGAAATAAGCTTAAATAATATACTTTGCGTTTATTTCTAAATTTTCCTTCAGACTCCTTGATCCATTGTTGACCCAATTCTATGCACAGTAAAAATTGGAAAGAATTCTTCAAAAGCGAGCTTCTTTTAACAAATAAACCTAGTTAATCTGTTTTTAATATGATGTAACTAAGTCTACAATCACGATATTCAACTTGTTGCCGGAATGAAAAAGTGTCTCGAATTTGAATAAAATGCCCCAAATTGCTTCGTTTTTTACCTATCATTACATAAGTTATTTTAAAAAATTAATTAGATTTAATTATTAGCTTCCGGTGAATTCTCCTTCTTAACTTTAGCTGCATAAAGAATATGGTCACTCTAATATAACTAATCCGGATAAATCAATCAGAAGAAAGAAAAATAAAAGCCTTAACAAATTGGTCCATTGTTTATTTTCCTTTCTTTTAAATAACTAATTATTTAAATTTCTTATTTATTCCTGTGTATTTACATATTTTTGGGATTTCGCACCAGCATCTATACTTATAAAAGGCAATGTTTGTGTGCGTGTGTGCGATGTCCAGACGAATCTACCGCACTTACAGACTTGAAATTTGGCACACAGGTAGTCCTAATGGTGACTCAATGCACCTCGAAGCCCGAATTTTAAAATTTAATCTAGAAAATTTTTTATTTAATGTTTTGTGTTATTTTTGGTAATTTAGGATACATATTTTCGCATTACATTTTTTCTGATAATCGTAAAAAGAAAATAGATACATTATCGGAAAGAACAAACGATGTCCGTTCTAATGAAATTTGTTTTGAACTTCTAACTTAATTCACTGAATTTTGAGAAATTTTTAAAAAATAGTCCCTTTTCTCTGACATTTTTCCTTCTACATTTTTACTTTCGCACATCCGACGTTCTAATAAGGCTATCATTTCAATTCTTTTTAAGGTAGTAAATTGAATATTTCTCCCTGATTTAAAACAAGAACGATTAAAATATCTTTTTTCTACGATTTTAAATTAATTTGTTTCCGTGATGGGATCAGAGAATTTTTCTCGAATGAAGGACGTGAAGAATCAAGCGGAAAAGGCCAGTTTCGTCCTGGCTACGCCATCTGGCGAAAAAAATTAGAGCGAGAGCAGAGAAATAATTAATGACTTGACCCGTGATTTATTCCCTGTTTATATTTCGCACGGAATAATTTGAAATCATTTTGCTGGATGCAGTGGTTTATTCGTAAATCAAGCAATGCCGGAACGTTTTGGGGGATATTATTGGAGCGGGGGGGGGCCATAATGGAGAGGGATATAGGGTGGGTATAATTAGGGAATCACTTCACAGTAAAGATTTCTTTTACATTTCAAATGTGTAACTATTTTATCTAGGTATTGAAATCGTTAAATTATGAAATGCCAATACTGAAATAAAGCAAATTTTACAAATATATATTTTTTATTTTCATTAAACATAAACATTATGCATATTGCACCTCAAAGCATGATTATAATGAAGATGTGAAAGTATGAATTTTTTTAAAAAATTAAGTTCATTTCTTTATAAAAAATGAAGTAATATCAAAGTAAAATCAGGACAATGATAAGTTCTTAACTAATAAAAGGAAGTGTTTGTGTGTCATTCTGGACCTTTTTTTTATTTGCTGAAGTCATTGTATCACGGGAACGCCGTGCGCGTACTGCTAGTACAATATATGAACCTAAATATGACATTTTATGCACTTTATAAGTATGACGTTTTATTCACTGTATCACTTCCTCTTCCTTTGTTTCCACACATAGGATAAAAACCACGTAGCTTTATGGGTTTTTTTAATCAGAATTTAATGTTTCTAATGTCCATTTATTGTGTTCCTTTATTATTATTTGCTTGTTCCAATTCCGATGTATGAGGACTATTAGTAATTATAACTGCTTTCTCGGCTATTCCAATTCAAACAACTGTTTATGGTCTAACTGAGCAGCTATTTTAATAAATCGTGGCCAAGCAAGTTTCCTCTCTGAGGATATAAAATTATATTTTTCTACTTACTTTAAAATGGCTTGAGGACCAGGGGTGTAGTGGAGCCGCCACGCAGCGGAAAGCCGTTCCTGCACTGCTTTCTAAAGTCGGCCAGGCACTTGAAGGATAGCCATGCCATTTGCCCTAAGCCCGGCTTTTTTTCACCCATTTTAATCGAAAAATACTGGCACGCTATTCACTTGAATTCTAACTCTGAACGAAGGTAGGGGGGTACAATCTTCTTTCCCTCTCTACAGCTGCTTGTTAATCGCTCTTCTATTTTCCCCAGTAAGCAGATTTTAATTTATGCTACCCTCGAAGCGAGGCTTCAATCTACGCAAGACATTGTTCTTTTCGCTAGCTTCTTTCAGGGTCCCTCTGAAGCGAGACTTTAAACTCCAGCGTTTTTCGCTCCGATTTCAGTCAAGACGGAATTCCAACCACCACAAGCCATTTGGCTGTTTTCCATAGATTTTTACGGCTTTTTCCTTCTCGCGTTCCAAAATATCCAGTTTATCTGTGAAGTGAATGGCCGGCTTAATCTTCTTACTTGCTGGAACGCCGTTCCGGCATTGCTTTTTTTTAAGAGGAAAACATGGAACATATTTGAATGATTTTCAGCAAAAAATATCATTTATTTCTTTTGAATATCGCATATAAACTATTATAATTATTTCCTATTTTCAATTTAGTGTACTTTATAATCATTCTTACTTAAATATTGTCAAGAAAAGTTGGGAAATGAATCTTCACAGAAACTGAAATAACTGAATATTGTGACACACTAGAAGGAAATAAATAAGACTTAAAAATCACACATAAAAATGAGTAGAAACAAAGAGAACAATTTAGTAGTAGAAAGCAGATTTTCCACTTGAAAGCGAACGTTCTATTTGTTAGGAAAGTCTGCATTTTAAGCTAAGAAGCTTGCATCTTTTCTAAATTGTCTCTCGTACCTTAACTCTAAGATTTGCACGTCATTTCTTTAAACTAATCATTTCACTTGACATCCATATTTAGCAGCTATTTAATCCGAATCGTATGACGTTGTCTGTCCGATTCCCGCAGCTGATATGTAGATCTGATTATTAGCAGAGTATATATACTTGTCTCTACTGTGTCATTTAGAAAGAGAAATGAGGTACGGTCTGTAGATCCTCTAAGCATCCTCTCCTCGGAGAGACTTCAGTGTCATGTCAGCTGTTGCTGTACCTATAAGATGTAGGACGAGTATCAACCTTTTTAAATGGAAATGTGATATGTAAATATGTTCTTAAATGTGGTCGTCTAATAAATGTCTATTTTAAATCATACGATTCGTCATTTCTGAAAATGCTCCATCTCATAGAAATTCCACTGCATGTAATAAGCCAGGACGCTTTTAGCTTATCCAGCAGCTCTTCATAACTAGTGTTACTCAAGCTGCCTGTCTCTACTTTACGAAACTAACAATTGATATTGGCAAACTCGCTTCCTGTGCCTAACACTATTCACAGTTCTATTAATTTTTCTTTGATATTTACACTACCTGAAAACCAACTAATTCTACCATACCACCTGCTTCAAAGATACGATCTGTGAGTGTAGCTTTTAAATGAATCTCGGAAATGGCAAACTGGTCATTCACCACCGAAACAAATTTTGATTTTGCCGAATGAGTGGCAAAAACCCATTACCGAAGGCGACATATAACCGAAGCTTTGCGTCCTATAACCGAAGCAATTTATCATTGCAATGAATACGAATGAACATTAATAGTTTAGTTTAGTTATATTAACTTCACGTTTTGAAGCTACAAGAGGTATATTTTGGGATGGGCCTTGTAATTTCGAACCACGGTCAGATGACGAGGACGACACCTGAGCTGGCACCTCGCCCCTTTCGAAACTTGCACGCCATTATTAAAATAAAAAATCAAAATTGTATGGCAGCTTAATTGATATCATTGAAGAAAAGATAATTTTTTGAGTTTTTAGATAGGGTAAAAATAATTTTTTTACGATAATATTTTCGGAAGTTATCCAAAAAAAGGCCCAAATTTTGCTTAATTTTTCAATAAATAAAATTTTGAAAAACCGTCCTGACATGTACATTGCCACCCTCCAAAGTATGTTTGTACCAAAGTTCTAGGTCCAGTGGTCTGGCCTGTAGAGCATCAACACACGCACACACTGAGAGATGCACACACATTCTCCTCTAGTAGTAGAGATAAAACCTTTTAACCTTCAGATCGCAAGTCATGAAATGCCAAAATACATTTTTAAGGCCCGGTGCACATTTTCTATTCGTGTCGTAGAAGCAATAAACCTTTGCGGTAGAAGCTAAAAACGGCACGAAATACATTGAGAAGAGCTAGGCAGCCTCCACACAACCCCTATGGATAGGCTTGCCAGACGTCCCGGTTTTCAGACAAAATCCCGGTGTCCCGGCCGGTTTACTTCACGTCCCGGTAAAAATTAAATTTGATTACAGATGACCAAAAAAAGTCTAAAAATAATTAACTATGAAGGATTATTTAGGATAATCACTTTATCATTTATTTCACTGTACTGTATGAAAAGTGAAAACTATAGAAGAGTGATGGTCTGCTAATAAATAATATTGTCATTGTATCGTCTTGTCTCGCCAATCGTGACCATGCCTTTTGCTTACCTGGGACATCAGCACCAGTTGAGAGAGTATTTTCTTTGATGAACAACCTATGGACTGGTGATAGGGGTTTGACGAAGGAATCTACAGTTAAAGGCTTGATGACATGTAAAATTAATATCGGAATAGCTTGTGAAGATTTTTGCAACACGATTAAAAGCAAAAAAGACTTTCTAAAAAAAGTCCCAGCCAATGAAAAGTACATGTAAATATTGTTCAAATTTTTATTCCTCATTCAAAGTGTTTCTTCTTACTTAAGTAACTTATAAATATTAACATGTAAGAAATAAAATGTTTAAATTTTTATGCTTGTGCCATTTATTATTACCCCTGGTTTAGGTTCCTAATTAGTAACCATTTATTCATATCATTGAGAATAAACTACCCTCTAAAACACTCTAAAATCCCGCCAAGGGTGTGTACCCTTAAATACCCGCGACGCTGGGTGGCATTCCGGTGTTCCGGTTGAACATTTCAGAAATCTGGCAAGCGTACCTATGGAGAGCGTCGCATCTCCGATCCCAGCGACTCGAAGAAATATCGCAGATGCAATACTCTACGAAGGGGGTATGTGAGGACTGCCTAGCTCTTCTCACTGTATTTCGTGCCGTTTATGGCTTTTACCGCAAATGACTTGTTTATTGCTTCTACGACACAAATCACAAGTGTGCACCGGACCTTAAGAGAGACTTTTGCCAAAGAAACAGTAAAGTGCTTTCCCCCACCTTTTCAAAAAAAATCTGTGGTATTTGTATTCTGCTGGTAGGATTAACAAATCTTTATTCCACCTTCATCTATGCTTATTATGGCAGGCCTGAATGCCTAGAGGTACCAAATTTGGTACAAACATGCTTTGGACAGTTAGAATGTGCAGAAATGTTTTGAAATTTTTATTAGAAATGTTATTAATTAATAATTTGCGTCTTTCCGCGATCACTTACGAAAGTGTTATCACACAAAAATGGTTTTTACACCATCTTAAAATTCAAAATTTATTTATTTGTAATTATAAATAAATTTATTTGTCGTGCAATCTTTTCCTCAGTTTTGATGTTTAGTTTTCAAAATATTTTTCATTTTACTAGGAAATTCAATCCGTTTTGATTTTTTCTTGAAATACTTTATCAGATATTTTCTTTCATTGTTAAAAGGTCAGGAATGAAGTTACTATTTATTTTTTGATATTCTTTGGCAATATATCGTATTGAGTTTCATCACATTTTTGTTGAATTTATAAACATAGCGCTCTAAGTTTGTAAATATATAAGGAAAAATATCCGACATGCTGAAGCTTTTTACTGGCTGTTTTTAATTTTTTGTCGATATGTTTCAATCCAGCTAACATCCGGTTGGACGCTATCCTAGACAATGAGCAGTTAGACGACGTTGGCAATTACGTTATTCATGCGACTTTCGCATGTGACTTGATTCTTTAAGTGGGTGTCATGTACACAATGAACAAAACAGGTGTAAGGTTACTAAATTAATAGTGCTTAACTGTCTACCGCAGTTACTTCAAATTAAAAAATACTTTGTTGAAGCAATCATGAATGTCCACCCACGCGTATGGGGTGAATTTGTTAAAATTAGGTTACATTTTTGAAATGACGCACCATTTTAATGTTAGAATCAACTGAGCATTTTATAAGAGGAATATGAAAGTTACAACTCTACGCAAGACAACGGGAAGTTAGATGACGTTCGCAGTTACGTTATTCATGCGACTTTCGCATGTGACTTGATTCTATAAGTGGGTGTCATGTACACAATGAACAAAACAGGTGTAAGGTTACTAAATTAATAGTGCTTAACTGTCTATCGCAGTTACTTCAAATTAAAAAATTCTTTGTTGAAGCAATCATGAATATCCACCCACGAGTATGGGGTGAATTTGTTAAAATTAGGTTACATTTTTAAAGATTTTAATTAATTTAAAGTAAGCATAACCAATATTCCCGGCGGACAATCTGGTCGCCAAAGGCGGCAGGTATAAAATAACTTGGAGTAAAATCTTTCTAAACTAGAAGATTTGTGCCCGTCTAAGACGGGCTTTCAGCTTGCCAAAAGTATTTCAGATATGATTGTCACAGATTTATTAACAAAAATTTTTTAAGTAAAGGAAGCCTTTCAGTGTAAGAACGCGCGAGGTTAAGGAAAATATATTAATAATAAAATACATAAATATTCAATTCCAAAATTAAGCACGAAAAAGAAGGAACCCCTTGAACAAATACTGGTAACTTTTCCAGCTGAATTTTTTTTATGGACTTTCTCACGACCGATGCTTCATAATTCAACAAAAAGATCTCGGAAAAATAAATTAGAGTATTTGATATTACGGAGTTCCCTGGATGAATAAACATAAAACAAAAGGGAAAGGAAACTGCTTAAATAAATGTTTAAAAAAACTGTTGAAAAAATAAAAAAAACCTGTCAAATAAGCAATAACTTCTGTCCGTTGGATACTCTGAAGATTCAGTGTTTCCCCAACATTCATAGAAAAAAAGCAAACACAACTCTTATTTAATATTAAGTCATCGCAGAATAAAAAAAAATCCCTAATTCGTAGACAGAGTGTCTGTTCTGAATCTCTGGCACGTAACCAAGTCACGTGACCGTCACAGACAATTCTGCGTAAATATATCTGTGTGTGTGTGTGTGTGTGTGTGTGTGTGTGTGTGTGTGTGTGTGTGCAGGCAAGTGCGTGCGCGTGCGGCAGCAGGCGTTCGCGATGTACACAGACGAATCTATATCGCACTCACAGCCGCTGAAATTTAGCGACCTGGTAGTCGTGTAATCTTTGATCCACGCACCCTCGAAGTTCAAATTTTAAACTTTCAGAAAATTTTATTTTAGTTATTTTGTTTCTATTCCAGGATTTTCACCCACTCCCCAATACTAGAATGCCTTGTAATTGTTGAAAAAGAGATACACCCATGGAAAGAGAGTTACTTCCAGCCCTAATGAAGTTTGTTTCATGTCTAACGTGTACTCTAATTGAATTTTGAGAAATTTCTAAAAAATAGTCACTTATGGTAATTTTAATATGGATTTCTTCAAATTCTTCGTTTGACGTTCCTACCATCTCTATAATTTTCAGCTTTATGACTGAACAAGTTTGTCGGATTTTAAATCAAGAACGTCTGTTACCATATTCTTCCCGTTTTTCTTAATTAATTTTTTTCCTCTGACTGTCTCGAAGTTTGTTGAAGCGATTTTTTTCCAACGAGTATATTTCCTCCGAGATTCCCTTGACTGGTGGTCACGTGAGATCTTCCCGCAGATGACGTCATTACTTTCGAGTTTCCGAGGAGATGATTTATTTGTTTGAAGACTCTCTGATTACATTTTAAGCGTGTCTTTAAATCTCTATTTTTGCCTTCATACTCTCCTCAGGTGTACAAATTTCTCACATTGTAAATTTTAACATTGTTTTGATTAACGGTACCGGCACCGTTTTCCCATAATTCAAATATCATTGTCGAGAGGAAAAAGAAGCGAGAAAAACTTAATATTAGTAGTAGTATAGTATATATATATATATATATATATATATATATATATATATATATATATATATTTCCGTTTTGATTTCTCTTGCCTTGAAAACTTTCATTTACAATTGTATGTGGGCTTTTTTTATCTTTAATTGAGTCCTGATTCCATCGGTAAACGCCAAAGTATACTGCTGGGGTATATATTAATGGAGTAGTCAATGAAATTTCTTAATTGAGTATGTTTATTATTGATAAAATCTTTAAACCTTGAGAATAATGAACCTCCCAAAGTCTAAATTAAAAAAAGCGGATTTTCTGTTAGAGAAACAGAAAGTGCCTTCCTCTTTTCATTTGGATTTGTGGTCTCGGCGTGTCAGTAGGATTACCTGGTTTTATTTCACTCAGCTAATATGAATTTAGCCACATCACACACGAAGCATTGTAATATGGTGGGTTATTTTCTTCAGAGTGTTTAAAAGATATCAGATTCGATTCCTTAGTGTGATGTGAAATTTTTTAACATTCACTGCACATTATTTTTTGTTAATTTTATTTTTTTTTTATAATTCTATTCACGATGGTTATCTTAAGTCTTAAGAAAAAATATAAACACAACTCATACGTTTAAAAATTTTAATATTAACCATAATGACCAGATTTTCATTTTAACCTGACGAGGCTCCTGCCAGATGAATAGAGGTATCAAACAAAATCCAAAAAATATGTATTAAATAAATTCAAGAATTTAAGAGTTGCAAGGTAAAAGCATTTATATTCTGTAACTCTCTACAGCAATACGTAACTGAACGAAGTACACGT
>BGPR01035261.1:0-16061 GCA_013235015.1 Araneus ventricosus | reverse complement strand
TTCTCATGGAAAGGTAATTTTAAACTTCAGCTTGGTGTATATGTTTACCCACGTTCTTTTAGTGACTTGCATCTGTTCTGATCATTGCACCTGTTTCGATCAAATTTCGTAGCTCTAGATCCAGCAGTGTGCACTGTAGAGGACCAACACACAGACACACACGAACACATTCTCCTTTATTATTAGTAGAGATTATTTCACAGTTTTACAATATGGCAATAATAGCCCGCAATTTAAGAATTCGCAAAAAATAAATAAAATACTGCTTCCAGATAGAAATTCGCTAAATCCGTTACCCGCAACAAATGAAACAGCTTGCAATTAACTAATTTAATAACTAAAGATTACTATTTTTACTTCTGAATTTTCAACAAGCATGATTTAACTCAAATAAAATCACATATAAAAACTTGCTTTCAATTTTAGAACTACGATTGTTGAATTGCTTCTAACATGCTAAAAATTTGGTTAATTACCTCGAGAATAATATGCTAATAAAATTAGCGCTCAGTTTTTGAAACTTACACTGAGGATAGTTGGGAATAAACTTCTTAATCTTGATCCATGGTCAGATGACTAAAGTCACACTCCTCCCCTCCTCCAATTTTCTTCACTGTACCAGAGGAGCATATGGATGATATGAAGATTTTTTAAAGCTGTATATTGTTTATAAAATTTAAGATTAATAATTGTGGCATTTTTAAAGTTTTTTATAATTGTTGACGTCTTATGCTGTTTGTAATAAACATAAAAAATATGCTTTTCTAAAACAAATAATTTACCATTAAGCATTACAAAACTCTTGTGTCAAATTCTTATTTTATGTGTTTAGCCACAATTAAAAATAAAATAGTGTGTTTATGCTTCTGGTGAATAAATCTGTGGCAGTAAATATAAATGTTTCATTTAAATTGGGGAATACGTTATTTTATAAAATAGTTAAGTATTTCATGAATTACCTAGTTATTTTCAATCTGTTATTTCATAGAATAACTAGGTATTTCAAGAATTACCTAGTTCAACGACTAGCTATTCTATGAAATATCTGAATTATACGTTTTAACGGTAACATATACAAAATATTACATTCAACTAAAGTTTTAGTATCCTGGGCTTAAATGTTAATTAAAAATTAAGACTTTTATTGTGGTATTTTTAAAGATCTTTTTGTTGACGTCTTATTATGGAAATTTATGTATAAATCGAATGTAATAATTAAATACATTTACTATATCCTTTATCTCAACAACACTGATCTATTATTAAAATGTTACCTTGTTTCGAGAACAAACTGGAACAAAATATATTCTACTATAATATGCTACATAACTCCCATCAATACCATTTAATAAATTTATATGAAACAAATAATTGCAAAAATCATTTGTAATAAACTAATTAATTTAAAGGATAAATAAAACAAATAAATCGTTTGTAATAATTTGCACAATATATTAATAGGTATACGTACGCAATATATTAATACTTATTTGTGAAAAATTAACTAATTTAGATTATATAAATACACAAAAATCATTTGTAATAAATTAATTTAATTAGCTGGTACATAAAATCCGTAAATCGTTTGCAATAACTTAACACACCATGGACGAGTTTTCTGGTTTGTTTAGTTACGTTAAAAACATTGACTTTATCTGCTTGTATGTTGGACTTCAGCTTTGTCTTAGGATTACACCGGAAATATGTATTACAGGCATGTGAACAAACCAGAAAACTCGTCCATATAAATACGGATAAGTTATTTCTAATAAACTAATTAATTTAGATGATACACAAAATAAATAATCATTTGCAATAACCTACGCAATATATAAATACGCGTAAAACATTTACAATGGCATATGAGCCGATACGAAATAAATAATTAGGGACATAAATAGGCAAATAAGCAAAAGTTGTGCAAAAGTCTTTGATGGAATTCATCCTGTGAACACTTCGCAACTTGAACTTGATTAAAAGCTAATTTTAAACTAGATGTCTTGTAAGATGTTCAGTGTGAGTGACGGAGCGGTAAACGTGGCAAATAAGCATGTCAGACAACAGGAGTTTGAAAAGGGAGAGTTTATTTCCAGAGCTATAAATAAATACAAGGTAACAAACGTGAGTGAAGGTTTTAAAGAAACGTTAATTAGAATATCTAGAATACGTTTGGAGCATGACATAAGTAATCTAAGAGAAAATTGCGTGTTACTTTCATGTAAAAATTGATGTTATGTAAACTGGTTTCTGTTTACACTGGCAGCAAGGTGGGATTTTTAAATTACTTTTTAAAAAATGTGTACTTTAAGGTTGAGCATATCAATATTTATCTACTGTTATCTTTAAACATAATATTCGTAAGTGTTGTGTAACTTTTTTACTGTAGTTCTAAGGTAAATAGCTTCTTTTTAAATAGGAAGAACTATATTTTGAGCATTAATATTTGCAAATAAATTGAATTTCGTAATATATTTTTTGAATGAATATTACGTCACATTTATTCTTCATATAGTGTACTGTTACAAAAATCTCTCTGTTGGTGTATGGTGGAAACAGTCCAACAAGCAGGATAATGGAGAACGACGGTTTATTTACAAATTCAAGAAAACACGCAGCATAGGTAACAGGAACAATAGGTTTTGTACAAATTAACAATGCAAACAGGCAGCAATTCACTAGTAATAACAGTAACATTACTTTCAGATTTAACAACACAAACAGTCAGCAAATCACTAATAATGACAGTAACAACAGTTTCAATAGCGCTCAGCTCACCAGCTTTCCAGCTCGCACTGCAGAAGAAACTTCAAAGTCATTCCAGTCGACCAACACACTACTACCCTGTGATCCAAGAGCGGTCCTTTTGTAGTCTGCCCGACAGGCCATGACGTCACATGGAATTATCTAGTACATTCAAGAATATCTCCTCTCCAAATAGAGATATCAAGAAAAGGATCGCATTTTCTGGAATTTTCGATTTGTCTCCAAGGTCGCCAAGTTCGTCGCCAAGGTCAGGGTTCCAGGACTGGCCTCTGCCGGTCATTCCATACTTACCCTTGTAAAACTCTCTTCCCAACCATAAGACTAATATTGCAGGGAATCGACATTTCATGGACATAACAATATTTTAATAAGTCGATCAACACAAACTACTCAATACCGCTTGGCGTCTAACAGCTTACTAGCTCGCGCAGCGGATATAACCCCAAGAAGGGATTCGCACTCCAAGGCGATCTCAGTCGATCAACATTCACTCCTCCGTGATCCATGCACGCTCCTTATATAGTCTCACCGACAGGCCGTGACGTCACATAGAATTATTGGGAAAAATCTGGATCTCGGCCCCTAATAGAGATATCAAGAAAATTCCAGCGGCTTTGAGATTCCACATTTCGTAGCCAAATTTGTCGCGAAGATGGTTGCCAAGGTCAGGGGTCTAGGCCTGGCTGCTGCCGGTCATTCCATACTTACCCCTGTAAAACTCTCTTCCCAACCATAAGACTAACATTGCTGGAAAGCGACTTTACATGCTCGTAACAATACCATTTCGTCAAAAAGATTTCCATATACCGTGATGCTACAGTAGCGCGAAAATATACACTCCCACTAGAAGAAATTTAAACTTTGCAAGCTTCCATTGGTAAATCATTTCATTAAATTTCACTCAATTTGTTCAATTTGTTTTGTTTTTCTATAAAGTAATGTGTTATCGCAAACGAGTTTGATGTTTTTTGTATGTAAGCTGTATAATGATTTTTTTTCTCTTGATTTCTCTTCAAATGAAATTGAATGCTCCTGCTAGTCATTTATATCGAAATTATACCGATACCGAAAATTATTTATATATTTATTTTCTTTAGAATGAATTTATTAAACTCAGAGTTATATTATTAAAAGATTTCAATATTATTATCAAGTATTATTTTAGAGTCCTTTTAAATTTGGAGAGCACTGTGAAAAAAAGTGTATTTGTACATTTGGTGAAGAATAATGAAATTATACTTCATTTTAAATTTCTTCTTCTACTTTTCACTTGTTTTTAATTGTGACTGTATATTGTCTACAATTCAGACTTCGTTTGGATTTAAAATATTCCACTGTGTTAAAATGAAGTGGAAAGATAATGGAGATGAACTCATTCTCAGTCACTGGCGTAATTAGGGCAGGTAGGGCACGTGCCATGGGCGCAATCACAGGGGGAGCAAAATTAAGGAATTAATTGGTTGCATTTAAAAGACAAGGAATTTTCAAAGTTCTTACTCCCAAAAATCTTAAAAATTGGAATGGCTGTAACAAAGTGTGGGAAAATCTTAAGAATGCATTCTTTTTCACAACCCAGAAGCCTCAAGATGTGACAAAGTAACAAATAATATTATGTTTCAGATATTTGCTGACCAAAATCCTCATCGAGAAATTAAAAGGTCGTTTAGAGCTCCCATCCTACCGAGACAAAAAGCTCATTTAGAGCTCCCACCCTACACAGACACAAAGCTCGTTTAGAGCTCCCACCCTACCGAGACACAAAGCTCGTTTAGAGCTCCCACCCTACCGAGACACAAAGCTCGTTCAGAGCTCCCACCCTACCGAGACACAAAGCTCGTCTAGAGCTGCCACCCTAACAGACCTAAAACCCGTTTTAGAGCTCCCAATCTCTACTGAGAGACACAAAGCTCATTTAGAGCTCCCACCCCTACTCAGACACAAAGTCTAGAGCCCCACCCTACTCAGGACACAAAGCCTGCTTTAGAGCCCCACCCCACCGAGACACAAAGCCTGCTTGAATTCCACCCTACCGGAGACACAAAGCCTGTTTAGAGCACCCACCCCACCGAGAGACCTCAAAACCCGTTTACAGCCCCACCCTACCGAGAGACTCAAAACTCGTTTAGAGCTCCCACCCTTACCGAGACACAAAAGCCTTATTCCCACCCTACCGCATACACAAAGCTCGTTTCCAGAGTCTCCACCCTACCGAGACACAAGTCGTTGAGCCCTGCCCTACCTTAGACACAAAACTCGTTTATTCCCACCTCCTACCGACACACAAAGCTCGTTTAGAGCTCCCACCCTACTGACACACAAAGCCTGCCGAGCTCCCACCCTACCGACACACAAAGTCTGTTTCATTCCCACCCCACTAGACACAAACTCGGGTTTTAGAGCTCCCACCCTACCGAGACACAAACTCATTTAGAGCTCCCACCCTACTGAGAATATCAGAAGTCTGGTTTTATTCCACTCCAATGAGACCAAAGTTCGAGCCTAGAGCCCCACCCCACCCGAGACACAAAGTATTTAGAGTCTCACCGAGACTCAAACCAGTTTTAGGAGTCCCCACCCAATCCCAATTCCTGACACAAAAGCCTGTTTAGGAGTCCCACCCTACCTGACACAAAGCTCAAGTAGAGCTCCCACCCTACTGAGACACACAAAAAGCTCTGTTTAGGAGCTCCCACCCCACTGAGACACAAAAGCTCTGCTTAGAGCTCCCACCCTACCGAGACACAAAGCTCGTTTATTCTACCCACTGAAAACACAAAGTCTGTTTTAGAGCTCCCACCCTACTGAGACCTGCCTGTTTAGAGCTCCTACCTCTACTGAGACCCAAAAAAAACTCACTCGTTTAGAGCCCCTGTTCCCACCCCACTGAGACACAAAGCTCGTTTTATTCTAATTCTACTGAGACACAAAAGCCTGTTTGAGCCCCACCCCACCGAGACAGTCACAAAGTTTGTTTGAGCTCCACCCCTGTCACTGAGACTCAAAACCTCGTTTAGATCTCCCACCCCACCCTGAGACACACAAAAACTCGCTTCAGAGCTCCCAATCTTACTGAGACACAAAGCCTGTCAGAGATTCCCACCCCACTGAGACACACTGAAGCCTTTAGAGCTCCCACCCCAATGAGACCTGCCGAGGAGCTCCAACTCAATCCCATCGAGACACAAGCCTGTTTAGAGCTCCCACCCCTACTGAGACACAAGCTCATTTTAGAGCTCCCACCCACCCCTACCGAGACATAAACTCCTTTAGAGCTCCCACCCCACTCCTACCGAGACACACAAAGCTCATGAGCTCCACCCTATCAGACACAAGTCTGTTTAGAGCTCCCAATTCCCACTGAGACACAAAGTTCATGAGCAGTTCCCACCCTACTGAGACATTACAAAGTTTGTTGAGCTCCCACCCCAATGAGACCCCTGTTTAGAGCTCCCACCCCACCCCACTGAGACACACAAAACTGTTTAAAAGCTCCCCACCTCTACTCTCAGACACACCATTTAGAGCTCCCACCCCATCAGACACAAAGCTCGTTTAGAGTCACACCCTACTGAGACACCACAAAGCCTGCTCTTAGGGCCCCACCCTCACTGAG
The DNA here is from genome assembly GCA_013235015.1 of Araneus ventricosus. Classification (NCBI taxonomy): domain Eukaryota; kingdom Metazoa; phylum Arthropoda; class Arachnida; order Araneae; family Araneidae; genus Araneus; species Araneus ventricosus. The sequence continues at coordinate 9,685 of BGPR01035261.1, read as the reverse complement.
ACTCAAAAAACCTGCTTCTGGCTCCCACTTACCGAGACTCAAAACCTGCTCAGGAGCTCCCACCCTTACTGAGACACAAAAGCCGTTCAGAGCTCCCACCCTGTCGGACACACAAAGCCTGTTTATCCTGCCCCTACTGGGAGACACAAAGTTTTGTTTAGAGCCTCTACCTCTACCGAGACAATACAAAGCTCTGTTTTAGAGTTCCCTAATCACCGAGACCAAACCTGCTTGAGCAGCCCCACCTACCGAGACTCCAAAACTGTTTTAGAGCCCCACCCCACCGAGACACACAAAGCTCGTTTTCTAGAGCCCCACCCCACCGCCGACACAGACAAGCCTGCTTATACTCCCACCCTACTGAGACACTGGAAAGCCTGTTTAGAGCTCCCACCCCACTGGAGACACACAAAGTTTGTTTTAGAGTCTCCACCCTACCTGAGAGACCTGCTAAACCTGCTTTAGAGCTCCCCCCACCCACCCTACCCATTACAAAGTCGATGATTTTCCTGATTCTTACCGAGACAATAAATTGTGCCCCGGGATGGGTAAAGATATGCATATAGTTAGAGAGTCAGACATCACCGCACGGTTTCTTAAGTGGTTTATAAATGGTATCCTGATCTTCACACTCATTGGATATCATTTCTTTTGGAAGGTGGTGATAAATAGCAAAATGTGTCATTCCTGCTTTCAGTCAGTAAATAGCGTGAGTGGGGAAGAACCGCAAAAAATACTCATGGTTTGGCTTAGGTGTAAGAACACTCCAAAACTTTGAAAGACGCAACCACCCCAATTACTTAGCTATCTTTAACATTTGTTTTCAGTACGAAGATTTGGGACACTTGTAAATTAAAAAAATCTCTATAGGTTTATTTTAAATTTTATTTCTCAAACCCAGATCCAGTTGTACACAATAAAAAATACTGCAAGTAAAAAATTATCAGCCCGTAATGGCGTTAAAAACCAAGATAAATGAATAAGGATTTCTTTATAATTAAACAAACAATTATATAACGAAAAGAATTCATAATCACGTACTGCGCCTATATATGTATACAATGTCTTATGGGCAAAGCAAGGCATTAGTAAATAATTTTTTCATTATACCATGCGTGGTTTTTTTTCTCCAATGGATGGAGAAATTTGTACACTTTTTTATTATTTTACCAAGTTCGAGTCCAGTACTTTTATTTATATTTAATACATCCAAAGTTTCTTGCTGCATTCCAGAATGGTCTTACTGGATCCATTTAATGGATAAAGCTAGAATATTAACTAAATTCTCTGAGGAACCAAGAGAATTTTTTTAAAAATGAGTAAATAAATGTCCCATAAATCCAAAAAAATGTTTCCATTATCTTTCCTTTTAAGCTCTTTTGTAACTTTAATCTTTCCACCTATAAATCTTACTAAGTAAAATAAGGATAACATTTCAAAAAGAGGATGGGGCGCAGTTTTGAAATCTACATGGGCCATTCATGTAGATACGCTCATTGCTTCCTCAGTTCCTCTACTCAAGAGCTATAGCTATAAAATGTCAATACTGCGTTTGAAATTCAATTAAATTCATTCACTAATTTATTTCAAATAAAATAACGAGACGATTTCTTTTAAATAAAATCAATCAGTTGATAAATTAACGTACGCCTATTAGTTAAAAGAAGTCCCATATATAAATATACTAGATTCTGAAATTTAAAACATTCCTTTCTGAATAGAAAGTTTTTCCGATAAATAGGTGATTAACCAAAATAATAACTATATCGCCATTGAAAAAATCAGTAAATTAATACAAATCCTTTCTTGAATTAATTAATGATTTCCCTCTTGTAAAAGTCAAGAGAGCACTAAATTAAGGATCTTCTAAATACACTGTGATTTGACTACTGGTAAATTAAATTGATACAATTCACGTACTTGAAACAAATTTCCACGACAATTTTTCATCGCACCTTTCTTTTATTCGTTAAGTTTATCTATGATGTAAATTTAAAAAAACCTTGTAAAACTTTTATGAATGCCCATTTTCTAGATTTAATTGCCTACTTAGAAATTTCAAAATATCTGCTAACTCTTGTGATAATCTCTTGAGTCGAATGTTTCTATTGTTTGGAAGTCCAAAAATCAGCGGCTAATAATACTACCATTATATTTGAAGAAGGACAAAGACTAGTTGGTAAAAAAGATACTGCGGAGTGCAAAAGTCATCAAGGAAGGGTCTTGTGTTTAAGAAGCTAATAAGCCGTCAGATGGATACTGAAGGGTCCCATCGAAATGAAGGCTTAAAATACAAATTAATTCCCATGGACACTTTTCAATCATGGGGGCTTAGTGACGACGTAAATGTTTAATTCATCTCTTTAGTTGAGTGCAAGAGTTGACCGCTGTAGCAACAAGCCAATTACAGAAGAAGCTGATATGTAATTAAAGTTAATTGAATTTTCCGCCCTGTTTAGAAGTTGCTCTAGTAGGGGCCACTTACAGGCGTGCCTTTGACGCTCTTTGTTCTTATTTGCTAAGTACTTCCAGATGCAGTAGCCAATCTGTTAATAACAACCATTCAGAGAGTCTTAAAGGTCAAATCGAAAGCAATGATGTATATCTGGGTTTCTCAAGATGTTACAGAGCCACTTAGATTTTGACAATTTTTATGGAAGAAAGGTAAACGCGTTTAAAAGTTAATGGAAATAATAATATGACATATTATTTTCACAACTAGGGTGTTCTGTAAGCAACCTTTGACGCCTTTGTTCTTTATTTGCCATCCATTGATGCTGTAGTTGGTTCATTAAATAAACTATCCAGAGGAGTCCCTGAGGCAGTCAATCATAAGTAATGATAAGGGTTTGTTTCTGGGTGATGTTTATTACAGAGCATGGATTTTGACAATGTTTATGAAGAAGGTAAATGTTTAAAAGTTAAATGGAAATATTATGCGGATAATAGTTTTATAACTATTTTTAGGGGGAAAACTTTCTAGGTAATCTTGATCAGTCCTTTTGTTCTTTTTATTCTGCTAACTACTCGACGGTAGCTGTCTTAGCACAACCATTCAGAGGAGTCTGAAAGGCTTCATCATGAAGTAATGATGTATGGTTTGTTTTCGGGTGATATTTTCATTGTTTTACTTAGATTTTGGATACTTTATGAAGAAGGTAAAACGCGTTTAAAAGTTAAATGGAAATAATATGTGATAATATTTTTCACAATCATTTGAAGTAGGGGTAACCTTTCTGTGCACCTTGACGCTCTTTGTTCTTTATTTGCTAACTATTTCCGATGCTGTAGAAGGTCTAATAACAAACTATTCAGAGTCTTGAAAGTTCAAATCAAGGAAGTAAATGTGACGTATGCCTATTTCCCGGTGATTTTATTTCAAGAGCCTTAATGATTCTTTGACAATTTTTAAGAAGAAGGCAAACTAAAGTTAAAATGGAAATAATATGCGGATGGGTCATCTTTCGCCAACTATTCTCAAGTAGGGGGGGTAACTTTCAGGCACCTTTGACGTTCTTTTGTCTTTATTTTCTTAACTACTCTGACGTAGTAGCTGTCTTAATAATAAACTAACTAGAGGAGTCTGGAAAGGTCAAACCATGAAGCAATGATGTATGTATTTGTTTCATATGATGTTTATTTCTCAGCCATTTAGATTTTGAGTTAATTTTAAGTGAAGAAGGTAAACGTTTAAAAGTTAAAATGGAAATAATATGCGGATAATAGTTTTACAATCCTATCTAGCTAGTAGGGGAAACTTGCGGCACCTTTACTCTTTTGTTCCTTTATTTGCTAATCCTACCTGGATGCAGTAGCTGTCTTTAATAACAACCATTCAGAGGAGTCTTGAAAGGTCAAGTATCATGCATGCAATGAGGGCGAGTCGGTTTCTCAGTGATACGAGTTTTCACAGAGCCATTTGGGATTTTGATACCCTTATGAAGAAGGTAAACGCGTTTAAAAAGTTAAATGAAATAATATGCGGATATTATTTTCACAATCATTTAAAATCTCAGGCACCTTGACGCTCTTTTGTCTTTTATTTGCTAACTACTTCCGATGCTAGAAGGTTCTTAATAACAACCATTCAGAGAGTCTTGAAAGTTCAACCATGAAGTACGATGCATGGTTTGCTTCTGGTGATGTTTATTTTCACAGAGCCATTTTAGATTTTGAGTAATTTTATGAAGAAGGTAAACGTTTAAAAGTTAGTACAGCTCAATATGCGGATAATACTTTCTTACAATCATTTCGCGGTAGGGGGGGCAACTTTCAGGCACCTTTGATCGCTCTTTTGTTCTTTATTTTCTAATCCACTTCAGATGCTGTCTTAATACCAACCATTCAGAGTGAGTCTTGAAAGGTCAAACTGCTGAAGTAATGATGTATGGTTTATTTCCGGGCGATGTTTATTTCACAGAGCATTTAGATTTTGTAAATTTTTTAAAGAAGGTAAACGTTTAAAAGTTAAAATGAAAATAATATGTGGATAATAGTTTTACAATTGTTTGAAGTAGGGTAACTTTCAGGCACCTTTGAGGCCCTTTGTTCTTTATTTGCTAACTACTTGGGTGCTCCGATGTAGTAGCTGTCTCTTAATAACAACCATTCAGAGGAGTCTTAAAAGATCAAATCATAAAGTAATGATGCATGGTCTGCTTCCGGGTGATGTTTATTTTCACAGAGCCATTTAGATTTTGACAATTCTTATGAAGAAGGTAAACGTTTAAAAGTTAAATGAAAATAATATGCGGATAATATTTTTCACATTCATTTGAAGTAGGGGGTAACTTTCAGGCACCTTTGAGGCCCTTTGTTCTTTATATGCTAAGTACTTCCTGTGTAGTAGCTATTACTAATATAATAGCCCAGATCTGTCTCTCGGTAACGCTCTGACGTCACCAACAATAAAACTCGTGCCATAGCACTAAGAGACGTTAAACAGCATTATTTCATTGTTAGAGAACCTAAATTTCAGAAATTTTAAATTTAAAACAGTAATTGTCATTCTAATTTCAAACTTAATAGCTGTAAAATAGTGAAATAAAATTTTCTATCGATTTATTTAAAATTTATCTCTCTATGATCCCGAGAAAGTTTGAATTATATTAATCTTATATTTCAGATTAATTTCCGTTTTTCAATAGAAAGTAGTAAATCACGTCAGTGGTATATTATGCGCGTGATATAGTTTCGACGCCACGATGAATCCGATTATTTATTAATTGATAATATTTTTTGGCAACGTTTGACAAGCAGAGAAGTGCTTTGTTTTGCTTACAATTTCGAAAAAGAATTCCTTTGAAATTTTAACTTTTGACTTACGTCTGAGAAGCTGGGAATTTCATGGTTATTGAATTATAATAAAATTGTTAAAAAACGAAAAATACTTCACACGGAATGTTGTTTGCTAAGTGACTTTTTGAATAAAGAAATATGTAAATAAAAAAATAGTTCCTGTCATAAAACATATGTTTAATTTATTTGTTTTAAATTAATATTAAACATTTTTCTCGCATATCTCTTGAAACACGTCAAATCTGACGAGAAATCTCTCGAATGAAGAGGCAATTTGCACCCGTCATGCCATGACCTGTGATTTTCTAGTGTCTTAATAATACCCATACAGAGGGTTCAATAATGGTTAAATTGTAAAATTGGATGCTTCCGGGAGGTTGTTTACTATTATCAAAATTCTATTCAAATCTTGATAATTCATACGTTAAAAGAAAATAACATGGGGTTTATATTTTTCATTTTTATTTGAAGTATGGGAGCAGTTTTTAGAGACTTTGATGCCCTTTGTTCTTTATTTACTAACTATAGCCTTTGCAGTAGTTCATCATAATGTATGGGATTCTTCCAGGTAGTTGTTTACTGTTACCAGAGTACTATTCAAATTTTGACAATTCATATGTTAAAAGAAAATACAGAAGGTGTTCGCACATTTCTTTGACAATTTTTATGGTATTTTAAGAAATATTTTACATAATTGTTTGTGTTTGAAATGTTCAGTTCGATAGACCGTATTCTTTACTATCTTTCTACATCGTAACTTCCATGACAATAATGGTTTTTGTGGTATCGTAAGAAGTATTTTGTCCCATTCTTCTTGAATAGCTTTCCAAAGCCCACAAAGGTTTATAGGTCGATTTTTGAATAATAATGTTTTTAAAAGCCCAAAATCGCAAAAATTCGTGGATGATACAAATCTATTCACCAGAAATATCAGCGACGGTTATAGTTTTAATACCCATTCCTTGTTCAATCTTTTCCAGGAGATTAACAAAGGATTGTGATGTGCGGCTGCTCGCTTTGTTTCGGTGCAGTTCTACTGGTTGTTGGTATTATGGGTAATGAGATGTTATTTCATATTTGAAGATTACGGATATAATATGCTCCTGATAGTATGTGAAGTTGATCTTAATATTTTTATCCACTCTCTTTGCTTTTATTTTGCCATTATGTGAAAAATCAGCAGCAATCATAATTCCCTTAGAAAAACTTTTTTCAGGTCATTTGAACCATGTTTTAAGTTTTTATCTTCTTCTTGATGATGATAAATTGAATTTCATTCTTGTAATCATTTAAATAGACTCGAGCTTCATCTACTGTTGCAATATTTTTTCCATTTTCGACCGGATAAATTATTTTCATAAGGAATGCTGTAGTGTGTTCTGTGTTCAGCGATATGATGTGGAGAAATACGACGAAAATTGCATATTTTTGGCTTTTCTGGCATTCAAGCCATTGCGTATAATTTTGTTTACATTTGATATTGAGAATTTTAATGATTTTACATTAAATCTTTGAATTGGTGGATTTTCTTTTAACATTAAATATCACACCTTTTCAATATTCGAAGAACTGCGTTTATCTCCTTGGATACATATTAGGGAACAATTTGTCACTTGAAAAGAAACTTGGACGATTTTTACCTTTCTTATTAACAATATTACCTGTTGTGACTTTAGATATAAAAAGTCCATGGCTTTCAAAGCGTCTTTAAATAATTTAATAAGATTAACTCTCTTAGGAAAGAGCAGAAACATAGCCTTCCTTCCCTCGCTCCTTTTTCCTAAAAGAAAAAGAAATCGTCTAAAAAATGTGCGGATACCCTCTGTAATATATGGATACTTATGTCTCATTTAACTTTTATTAAAGGATTGTGAAGATATGGGTCTGTCGGCCTGACAGCACCAAAAAGGTTTTTTTCAATTTTCGTAAATTTCTATTGTCCTTCATATAATGAACCATATTACTGTTGGGAAATATATTTTGACAATTCTGCATTTTCTCTGCTCTTGAGATTTATCTGTGTTATAATTCTGAATTGAAACAATAAGCATAACGTTTCTTCAGAACTAGTAATCAGTACTTAGCAGATTAATCTTCTCCTGTACCAAAATATCATTTGCAGATCCTTCAACCTACAGCTGTGAGATAGATTTGGGTTCATGTCCAGCAGGAGCTGTTAAATTTCAGGTAGATTAAATCTTTTAATTAATTCCGTAATTTTTTATCTGTATGTCCAGAAACAAGATGTCTTCTAAAATTTTCAACCACAAAAAGTTGTGAAGAAGACCTTGGCATTGGCATTTCGTGATATTATGGCTTTACTAATAAAGGGCGATCGTGTAAAGTATGTGTAATAGAAACACAGCTCATCAAAAAATAGTGAGACATCTCTAGCCCTTCCCTTTTACTTCCAAGATCAACTCTTTACTGAACATTCCTTTCATTCTCAAGCAACTCCAATTATTCTGCTTGTGTTTTTCTGGTACTAATTGATTTCCTTAAATATCAAAACAGTCTGCGTTTATCATGCACGTGAACATAACGATTTTAATATTCCACCCAATGGATTACCCTCTAGAGGGCTCTCTGCACGTTAAACCGATCATTCACGGGAACTCGACTACACTATAAAACCGAGCGTGAATGCGGAAACCGGCTAGTTTTTGGCATGACGTGGAGAAGAAGGTTAGGTATGCAACCTGTTCCAATTTCCAACTCTCCTTCACGTCTTTTGGAACGAACGCTCGCAGTTCGGTGTATGCGCGTTGGGAGGAAGAGGTTTTAGATGAGTGGACGGGGAATTTGCAGTATACTGTAGCAAGGCGTTCAACATGGAATGAAATAGGCGTAGACATCAGATCCCTATTAAGATGGACAATCACCTGTTTTACTCCATTTGAACCGACAACCGGATTGTTTCCCTCCCTTCATTCAAGCCGATCCGTATAGGTGCGTCATTCACGAAGACTCCAAAACGCACTAACTGCTGCTTAGATCCCTTACTCCACCCATACGGGGGATTTTTTCTTTTCGGAGAGAGTTTACTCCCCTTCCCGCCCTGATTTCTCCAGTCTGACACCTGTGCGCATTTTCTCTCCCCAACGCTCCACTCACAAACGGGCACTTTATCGCCCGCCACGAAGGATCATATTTCTCTTTTATGGCCGCAAGGGATTAATGGAAATCCATCAACATTCGAATTCCAAATTCTGCCTCAGTCTACACCAATTATCATCGAAATTTCACATTGAAGAATGGGTTTTGCATCCTGTGTTCCAAAAAAAGTGGATTTGAACATTAGTGAATGCCCAGCTTTAAATTAATGGGCTAACAAATAGAATGCAACCACGCCATCTTCGTGTCAAGGAGTGTCACCATGCCATTTGCGTGTCGTGGAGTGACAGAAAATGACAGGCATTATTTCATTGTCTACCTATATTATAAATATATTCTCCCCTTTTAAAGATTTATACCGTAAAGAAGAATTACCGACCAAGTTCAAAGAATCATCCAGTGTGAATTAAAATCCTATAATTCCTCAAAATCTTGTAATTAATGCCGAATTTCCTCTCACCTTCATTCTAAATATTTATAATTACTCCTATTTCAGTTGAAGGTGATAATTCTAAAATTTTATCCATAGAATACTCCTTTGAATTTCGCCATCCCTGCAGTTGAAGCAGATAGTCAACAATCAAATTCCAGTTTTGATGGAGATTTCGACTCATTTCCATATCAATCGTATGACAGAGACGAAATGGTAAATCTTCACAATGGATTGAACGCTGCTTTGCTCGTACTGCTGATGTCTGTACCATTAGATAGCGTGTAAGCTGATTTTCAGTTCGACAATAATTAATTCAGATTTCAAATACGTTTACTTTATTGAAATGAGTAGGTTCTGTTGTGACGTATGTCTGGATGGATTCTTATAAATATATAGTTTGGATTAAAATGAGAATTCTGATTGGCATTGAGATATTTTGGAGGTGAAAATTAATACCAATATTTTGGGAAATTGCTTGAGCAGCAACGGTGCTACATAGTTACCAAATCTTTCTCAATGTGAAATTTAATTTCAAATCTCACTTTCGTATTCATAGTAATCTTCCATTTCAAATTCAAATATATAATGGCTAATGACCATGTAATTTTGCAGTCTAGAAGAAACTGATCTTTGCGGACAAGTGATTTTTTAGAATACTCAGATCGGGTATTTTTCCCAAATCTAGGCTTATTTAATTATGCACAACTTAATTTTTATGGTATAGTAAGATTAGAGATTGAAAAGATGGATGATACAAGCATTTGTGTTTGAATTTGAGTCGGTACGTTCTTCGTGAACTGACTTGTCCTCCACGTCAGTCTCAATTCCATACTCGCTGTA
>BGPR01035260.1:0-16061 GCA_013235015.1 Araneus ventricosus | reverse complement strand
TAACTGTTTAATGACATTCTTATATCAGTATTTCTAAAATGAAACCTATAGGCTTAGTTCTGAGAGATGTTAAAACTTTATCTGTAAGAAAATACTCGGATGTCTGTTGGATCTTGATGTTCAGATTACGCCGATTGACATTCTGTGGCTAAATTTTCAATTTAACAATAGGATTCAAGCTCTCCTAATTTCTAAATACTACTACAAATTCGGCGTAAATGTAGAAAACGCGTATTGATTACAAATCTGTATAAACCTTTAATCTAAAGATAAAGCTATATATACTCGGAAGGTATATTTAAATATTTACTTCTGTTAAAAGGCTTCAAAAGCTTTTCAACTATAAAATCTGAATGATCTCCGGTCTTCATATTGTTCTGATTTTTGTACGGCTCGATTGCTTTGTTCAGTTATATTCTATTTCAGTCTGAATACAGTGACGCTTTTTAAAGACGTGTAACTTAAATAATCGTTTGCATCGCATGGAATTTGCAAGTATCTCTTTGAATAATTCGTTTAAATTATATACACCTTTCTAATTGTATTTATCTGGGAATTTTAAGAAAAAGAAAAATGGGAACTGCTCTACTCGTTTACCTAAGGTGAAAATTGCGATGTCTGTCGATTGAATCGCGAAATGCAGCTTCAAAGAGTATGCAATAACAATCGAAAATGTGCTTTGTTCAAACAAAACTGATCCAGATATACAGGAATATTGTCATTTTTTCCTGAGTATTCGAAAGTAATATTTCCAAGTTCTTATTTTGCTCACCATATAACGGGTTCAGAAGTACAGGTAAATGTTATGTGCGCATTTTCAACTGTGACTGCCATCCATATATGAAAATAGCAGTGTTATGGTTCCCTTTTATATTTAATCAATGTTCTGTGCTTATGTGTCTTGAAACCGTCACCGTACTTTAAGAATTTTGACTTCACATGGTCAGCTTTGTATTTCATGTGTTAGTTGTACAGGGCACGTAACTACGTGCACTAGCCAATGGAGTCTTGGTTCATTTGCCCCTTTTGATTGAGTTGACAGTTATGTCAACTGTGGCCCCAAATCTTTCATCTCGCTGCTGGTACACTGAAGAGGTTAAGCAATTGCATATCAAAACATTCAGTCGCTTACCTAGGCTTGAGCTTAATGGCGTAGCGTATAGATACCATGAAATTTAAGTCCTGGCTAGTTTCATTGCATTCTCTCGTAAACTCTCTGGTCGGACTATTAGGGACCAAAATATTTACATCTCTTGTAGGCAAATAAAAAAAGGAAGAAAAGCGAAAAGGTAAAAACAATTGCATTTTTAAAAAATGAGCCATTTTATTCTGTCTGCTCCTCGGTTTAAAAGGCTCCTTGGAGGCCAAATCCAGACGGAGTATAATCTGTGCTTAAATGTCGTCTTGGTACCTTGCTTATCGAAGTAAACGGGCAAAATTAATCGCATTGGATAATTAAATTGAAGAATTTTGCGACCATGACCGTGATCGTCAGCAAGCATATAACGCTAAATCCATAAAAGCAGTCTCAATTTAAAACCTTTTAAGAGGTGGAAATGATTGCATGATTGAAGAATTCAGAGGCAATTTGTGCAGGCCTTAATAAAGAAGAATGAGATGGAGAAATCCGATACGAAGCGTCTCATTTCTTTTAACCAGTTTAATGTTTAAGACGAGTATACTCGTCATGAAAAAAGTGCATAATTTTGTGTTTTGACGAATTTATTCGTTATGAGTAAATATTAGTAGTTTAAATTGCAATTTTAGTGAAAACTAAAATATATTGGTAAACTTCAAGATGTTTGAAATATTTTGAGGCCAAGTCAAAGTAAAAGTTTATAAATAATAATTATGAAAGAATATATATGATATATCGTATGGATTATTTTTTCGTAAATGTATTGTTGAATTTTATTAATCACTGAAGCAATTACTGATTCGTATATTTTATCATATGCAATAAGTGGCACAATATTTTTGTTTGATCGAAGAAAGTAACATTGTATTGTATTTGTAGTCAACAGTAAGTCGACGAGCTTAAACCTGAAGCCACCTGTCTAATCGGGAAACACTTCCTGGATTATGTACCCACATCTTCAAAGCGTAATCGTACACGAAGATGTGCACATTGTTATAGAAATAATATTCGGAAAAATCGCGATATTGGTGTTCAACTTGCCAAGTTCCATTTTGCATTGTTACCATGCTTTGCTCAATACCATTCCCCAATAGCAGATTAAAGTAAGAAATTGATTTGTCATGTTTTTTTTCTAGTTCATAAGATCGTTCATTTAAGTAAATAAATGTGAGCAATAAAATAAAAAAATAAAGTCGTCTCACTACAACTTGTCTCCATATTTCACATACTCTGTATTTGAGCAGTATAGTCGTCATCGCTTAATTTGTGCGACGCAGTTTAGACACACATTTTCCAAGACGTCGAAACAGTTGACTGGTTAATTCCCTGAAACTACTGCGAACAATTTAAATAAGGTACATGGCCTCTTTCATTATCCTTCTTTTATTCCATGTCTATTTTGGTCTTTCTAAAATCTCATGTCTTTGGACAATTTCTTGTATTTGTGGTGCTGAAACAATCGAGACAACCTGCAGTGTACTGGAAAATACGAGTGATTGGTCTGCTGGGGTTCGTTCCTTTTTTCTCAAACTTCCACCTTTGCAACTACAAAAGGAAGTAACTTTCCTTTAATAAGACCTGAAAATGATTCCCTTCAGTAAGTTTTCTGTCAATATTCAAGACTTTTATCAGTTTTTTTGTCCTTCACCTACTTGAGACGCAGGAGTCCAGTATTCCTAATTTCTATAAACGGAAAAAATCTTGCGTCATTGTCATCTACTCGGTTCGAAATTAGTTCTTATAAAAAAAACAATGTCTAAAAAGCAAGTTTAGAATTGTTCTTTCAAGATAATGAAGCCACCCTTCCATTTGACAGGGACAAAATTCTTTTAGATGTCTTTCGGATAACTTTACTGATTATCAGGATAACATGATAATCTATAATGTTGTCAAAACTTTTAAAACTGTGAATCTCAAAAAATGGTATTAAGACTCTAGTAAATAAAGCCTTTTACAGCGAGGAAAATGCAGCTTTGAAGTTTAGTGTTTCCAATAAATCAAGAATCAAGCATGAACAGCTTGCCTAATTTTACACACTGAATCCTTATGATTCGTAGTTTTTAGTACAATAGTGCTTTGCCTGGCATATAACTTGATGATATTCGAATATTTTCTTTAGTATAGAATTTCATTTACTAATTTGCAAGAAATTTTTAGTATTTTAAATTGAAGTGCTGTAGCGCGTCATTTTCCTCCTTGTCGGACAAAACTCCTCAAGCATCTGGTGAAGTTGTGAGGAAAGCTTAAAATGCTTCAAACGCCGCCTGTGCTAGTGACTGACAAGAAAAGCAAAAAACGCATGATGGAATATTTCTTTTAATTAATCAGTTAGCTGGTTCTTTTGCATTTAATTTGGTCAATGATAATTAAACAATTGTGTTCATTTATGTGAATCTTGATGGGTTTTCAGAACTTGCTTAGTGCAGCATGGCCAGAGTTGGTTCTTGCGCCCACCTAAAGTACAAAATCCTGTATCTTTATCCATCTTTTTTCGCGACACTTCCAGAAACTATTAACACTTACGAAAAGTTATCTTCTCGCAGGGGTTTATAAATATTCGGATAAGTCCTTAATGAGAAAGTTCTTGGTACGTGGCAAATCCAACCTGTTGGGAAATGTTTTTGATATACATCCAATTCTAGATTCCATTCAACATGCCTGAAAAAAATTTTGGGGTTATCCGCTTAACAGTGGTGCCCGAGCACATGTCGTGCATCGAATTATGTTTCTACACTTATAATCTAAAAGTAAATCTTTCATAGACGTTAGATACAAAATTGACAGTAAATCCATTAAAATCTCAAGTATTCTTTGAGGTGTCCTCTCTGTTGTCCAACTTCAAGTTTGCACCTGGATGACAGGCTTCAGATTTTGCTTCATAATGTCAAGTGACAGTGTCTTTTTTTTTAAAGTGGAAAGTTCCTTGGCTTCTAATAATGCATGGTTAGCATATTTTTGAAAACAGTCGTGTCTTGATGCAGATTACGTTCATAACTGAAAAGTCCGCAACCTGAAAAAACAAATATTCAAACGAATTTAATGGAATATTTTATCACCCAGTCTTGTTAAAAATATGCATGACCTAACTGTCACTGAGGTTTTTTTATCCTTTGAAGCTAAAAGTTTTATAATTTGTGCCTGAGCATTTCATGCATTAAACAATGAACTGTTTACAGAGGTCGTAATTTATGAAGAGTGAAAGATTACTTGATTATTTTTCTAATATTTTGTTGATTCGAAATAAATAATAGTGTAGAATTGTCAAAGATGTCGGATAGATTTATGAAAGTAGTGTTTCTTTAAACATTTATGTTTCGTAAATATACATGTACATCAACAAATATTTTTTATGCACGCAAGTAGCAGACTTTTATGTACAGGGTGTCCAGCGAATAAGACCCTGATTTCAAAATTAAATATCTCAGAAACAAATATCAATAGAATGCGGTAAACGGTATGCTTATAAGCTAAGCTGTAAAAATGTTATACAGAAATTTTGAAAATTTAGTTACAAAACCGTTAACAGATGGCGCTGTACGCCGAAAAACTTGTTCTCTGCAAACAGTCTAAAAAAAGTCAAGCAGTCTGAGGTGGCGTAACGAAGAATAAAATTTGGCATCACATCCTTCAATGTCTCAACGGAAATGGAATTGCATGCCACACAAATCGCCGATTCAAGCTCGTCCAGGGTAGATCGATGGTTTCCGTAGACAGCGTCTTTCAATGCGCCCCACAGAAAGTAGTCCCAAGGAGTGAGATTGGGCGAATATGTAGGCCAATCCATTCCTGTGTCAGTAAATTTGGTATAATCCAACGCAATTACTCTATTCCCGAAGTATTCATCAAGAAAGCGAGACACCTTTTGTGTACGATGTGGTCGAGCCCCATCTTGCATGAACCACTCGATTCTTGGACGATCCTCCAACGCTAGCTGTGTGCTGACAAATTGTTCCAAAATTGTAATGTAACGTTCACTAGAGATCGTTTCTCGCATGAGAAAAGGGCCGATAATGCATCTGCTGCATACCGCAACCCAAGCAGTAACTTTAGGCGAATGCATGGTTTCTCTCCACACAAGTGAGGATTTTCGGAACCCCAAAATCTCCAGTTTTGTTTATTCACGAATCCATTCAAGTTGAAATGTGCTTCATCTGGGAACCAGATGCAGCCAACATCAAATCCTTCATTATCAATCATTGTGAGAATCTCGTTCGCAAAGTCAAAGTTTTGTCGCATAGCATTTATGAGTATGTCCTGATGACTTCAGATTTTACATGGAAACATCCGTAGGCTGTTTCTCAATATTTTTTGCGTACTTGAACGCTTCAAACCAGACTCGGATGCAATTCTTCGGACAGTATTCCTTGGGTTTTGCTGAACAATTCCAGAAACTTTCATGACATTTTCAGAGTGACTACAGTTTGCATGGGTCCAGCATTTCCCACTCGATTATCATCCACGCTGCCTATCCGTTCGAATTTGGCGAAGAGCTTGCGAATGGTTTTTGCATCGGGTCCTTTTGGAACATTAAATCGTTTTTGAAAACTGCGCCTTGTTGCCGTATGACTGTGTTCTAATTTGTGATATTCCAATGCCAGAAAAACACGTTCAATGGAATACATGATTTCAACCTCTACGCTAACCTCCTTTCACGATTCAGCTGTCGAACTGATCGCTCTGGACTTGGAAGCACAATTTATAGGTAATTTACAGGGTTGCGATTACAGCGCCTTCTGTTAACGATTTTTGTAACTAAATTTTCGAAATTTCTGTAACATTTTTACAGCTTGGCTAATAAACATACTGTTTACCGAATTCTTCTATTGATATTTGTTTCTGAGATATTTAATTTTGAAATCGGGGTCTTATTCGCTGGACACCCTATATATACGGATTAATGCATTTCTGCAATATACATGTATTGAATTGCCAAATAACACTATCAATTAATAGTATACGTTCTGGCATAAAAAAATGAGAATGTATTCATAATTATGATATAATTTTTTATTTTAATATGCAGTTCCTTGTGTATTTATATGAATTATTTGTATTTTATAGACCTTGAATTAAAAATTCTATTTTTATCAATTCATGTTTTATAATATATAATTGTTCATTTGTATTTACTGTTTTGAAGTGACATGAATATTGTTGAGTATCTCTAGTTCCCTACATATATATTTAGCAACTTTATTGTAACAAAAATGTATCTATGGCTGGAAATATTCTAGAAATTTATATGCTTAAGTTGGTCAGCTCATGAGTTTAATGAAGTAAAAGTGAGAGTAAAAATCACAAATTTATTAAAATTTAAAAATGTTTGTTTTCTGAATTAAAGGCAGACGTTTGTCTATATTGGGAATCTAAATATAGTCTGCCTTGATATTTCTCAAATTATATCGGTAATTCGGTCCAGTTGGAGCAGAACGAATTTAAGTAATAATTGAGCATTCATGTTTTAAATGAAAAATTAAGTCGTTAAATCTACCAGTTAATAAAAAAAACCTAATTAAATTGGGCACAAAAAAACAAATCTGTTTTAAATATGTTTAGTATAAGTTTTTAATATTCTGATTTTCAAAAGTTCAACCTTTTCCATTTGATATAAAGAGAAAAAAATTCTTATGCATAAACGCAATGATTTTCGATGGAGCCGCCTCTTTCCCGGCTGTTAAGATGGAGCCGCCTCTTTCCCGGGTGTTAAGATGGAGCCGCCTCTTTCAGGTCCTAAACTGGCAAGTTTACTTTTTGTATAGTATAATGCAATCAATGCAATGCAGTGTCATGTCGTTGTTAAAATTGCTACTGCTATATACATGTATGTTGGTAGTTATTTAAGTAGTTAAATGTAAACTTCAGGTGTTCACCAACCATTTAAACTCGCTATCCCATATGTTCAGACTCTAAGCATTTATCAATTATCTGCATCGGGAGTGCTAAGAACAGTGACAATTTTCATTGATTAAATTTAAAATATTTAATATAACTCATGAAAAGAACTGGTACGTTTCGAATGTTTTGTATGAATGAAAAACTATGCTTTAACAATGCTTTAACAATGCTTAACAATTACTTAACTCGCAAATATTAGAATCCCGAGGAAAATCCTTATATATCAACGAAAAAACAAAGCAATTTTTTCTGAATACATTTCACAAGATTATACGTATTCTACTGCACTCCTACTGCCTTGCAGAAAGTAAGGCAAATAGACTTTAGCAAATGAAGTTATACCATTAGTTCTAATAAAATTTTCCTTAAAAGTAGGATCAAAATAAAATGTTCAGTGATAATTTAATATTTTTGTGTTTTTGGGATTTGAATGCAATTTTTTTAACTCAAGATGTAGTTTTTATGCTCTCAACTTGTTTTGGAGCGGTTTATCCATAGAACGTATCTTGCACCAAGATAATATTCACATGCATACAGTTCCGCGAAACCCTACCACAAGTTGCTGTTGCGTTATCAGTCTTCCAATCAATTATGCGTGTAAATATCTCGAATGTGACCTCCTTTTTTATAATTTCGGAATCAAGTGTACTTAGACTAATCTTCTAGTTTTTCTTGTTGCAATAAATGACTTCGATCTGCTCCTTTTGAAAGCTTTATTCAATATTTTGTCCTAGTTTATCATTTTCTTCCAAGTTCGCGTTTTTCTTTCTACCAGCAAGACGTTTCTAATGGGACAAAATCTTCCATTGCCAGAGCTACAGGCATAAGCAGGATATGCTTTTGATATCACTAGTTATTCGTACTTTCAAATTTTTCCTGTTGCTACTTGTATGCCACTTCCTTCCTTTTATTGATCTTTTTTCCAAAAAGAATCTTCAATGTATCTTTTTAAGAATTGATAGTGTAATCTCTATGGTGAGATGGGGTTTAATAACCCACGTCAACACATTCACTCAAACAATTCAAAAATGTAAATAATAAATACTTCAAAAAATAAATTATAAAAGCGGCGGAGACAGTTTTTATGATTTTGTGCTGTTCGATGAATAGCGCAGCACCCTGAATAGTATTTTCTTCAGCACCATCTGTTGCAATCACTTCAAATGACGTGTTTTTAACGAGAATTTTGCATTATAATTTGTCAGGCTTGTGTTTAGTTTTAATGTTATGTTGTCGAGTTGTATCGTTGCTCTATGAAAAGCCAAAATCATTAGTAGGGCAATTTCTATTTTGGAAAGCTACAAGTTCTTAAACTTACCCTCGCTATTTTATTCAAAGCGGCTAGAGTGCTTAAATTTCTTCTCCCTCATGTTTATTATCACTTCTAGATCAGCCCTGAGCACTGTTTCCGCTTTGATTTCTTGAACATTTCAGTGAAATCTAGAATCGTTGTGAAGTCTTGATACTTTCTGTTACTAAAATAGAAGTTTGGTCTCCTGATTTTTTTTATGTTATATAATTGTTAGCATACGCTTCAGATTATAGTAGTTCTGACTTTCGTATTATTGACATTATTGGTGATTAACAGTGAAGTAATGTAATTAGCAATTAAATATTATTAAAAAATTAAGTGTAGGAATCATTTTATTTATCCTCTCTTCAAAATTGATCAACATATAACGTTTTAGTTTGAAAAATTGTAAATATACATTTTTGGATATCAATTCAGTTCACAAAAAATTCGAAATTCTGTTAAGATAATTGAGGTGAAGCACATCTATTTGTTAGTCGGCATATAGTAAGATAGTAAAGTATTTAGGAATTTTGATGTATTAAATCAATATCAAACACGGTAAGTTAAGGGAAGCACATAGTTAAAATAAAGCTTAATTTCGTCATTACACGGTATTTTGGAGTTGGTAGTATCAAATTAAGCTTCTTTATGGATGAGAGTGCCTTACAAGGGATGGATGTTTGAAGAGTGCTTTGTGTGAGAGTTTGAAAGATAGAAGACTTGGATGGAATGCTCTTAATTATTGTAGAAGTAGGGGTGAATCAGCTTGGAGATTAAATGAAAATCGGGTCAGGATAGGTAGATGGGGATGCCAGCCGGCTGGCGGGAGGGCGGGAATTTCTTTAGTTTAGATATAGGCGAAGATGATTCAGAAATAAAGAGGCTTAATTTGTACTTATAGCACTGAAATGAATTTTTTGGAGAGTAAGGAAGGATAAATGCGATTTAAATTTAGTTATGCTTATCTGCATAGATGTTAAGGAATATTTCGGTAGTTTTTATAAATAGCTGTGCTTCATTGACAGAAATTTAATGCAGGGCATTTTAATCGTTTCTCGGACAATTCATGCAATCAATTAACCGACCTGGTTTAAATATTTTATGTTAAGCGATCTTATAATTCTGTATGAATTTGTTTTAAATGTAGACTATTTTAAATAAGTCTTTAATTGCAATTAACTTTACTTCTACTGCAAATCACTGACCATTTATACAAGTCATGAAAAATATCTCAAAATTAAAAGCAAATTATTTGCAGTATGTTTCTCAACATGTTTCTCATTTAGGAGTCATGTAACTTAACTGAATTGAAACGAAGTTGCTCTGATGCGTATTCAAGTAGCTCAAACCAAATCCAGCAAGCGGTTTCGAAAATCCAAAGCGGATGTCCTGCTGATCGATTTCTGAAGTTAACTGCTCATGATTGCAGCCAAAATCCCGGGACTCAAAGACCGATCTATGAAATTCTCTAGGAAGTCTAAGTTCGGAGAAAGGTCTGTCGGAGTGTTTTTGGTCCAGTCTTTGAAATCCTGAGATTTTAAACAGATTTAGCTGGTATCCTATTTCTTGTCACTTGTGTCTACTTAAAATTATTAGAAATGTTTCATATACGTTTAGCTTTCTTGTAACTTTCTCAGGGTAATGATATTCCTACTGAACAGAGCAGCACTTGTTCTGTAATAATCTGTCGTCTCTCCTCAAAAACATAACATGAAAAATAAATTATACAGCTTGCAATATTACCATTCTCGGCTGATATTGGAGTTACTAATGAACGGTTAATTAGTTTACATGAGATAACTTTGTTTGAAGCTATGCTCTAAAATGTTTTCTCCATGCTGTGTTTGTCTATTAAGAGACTTAAACATTGATACATGTCACACAAGAAGAAAATAAGCGAATTATCCGACTTAAAACGCCGCCTTTTAAATTAATTCTCTGTAAAAACCTTTACTACATCATATACAAGAGCTTTCAAGCAAAACCAGTTAGTCCACTAAAATCTACTCGTATGAATAGAGATGTTTTAATCATCTAAAGAGGTGCAATGAAAAGCTTAAGTCGTGGAAATGTGTATACCGACAGCAATCTCTGTAATCCAATTACTAGTTTAGCATATCAAACTCCTTATAACCTTGTGGCCATTTTGTTCGTCAAGGTAAAAGAAATCAAGTTGACTCGCCTGTGAATTGGTCATACGCGGTACACGCATAAATATTTAGTGTTGGGTGAGTAGGCTCCTATGGGCCCATCATGTGGATTCATTAAGATGGATGTTCATTTTAACATAGTATCCCTTTATAATTGTCAATGAATTTATTTTTTCCGTAAATCTCTTTCAAGCATAGAAACCTTGGTGGGAGTGAATTCCACAATGACTTGGTTCGACTTCTTGCAGCTCTAAATTTTATAAATTGTCTAAATTATTATCTTCGTCCAAGGTTTTAAACTTCTTTACCATGTTTTATGCTTTTACAAATTAACTGTTTTTCATAAAGACTTTACTCACCCAAAAAGATTTAAGGAGTTCGCAATAGGTTTGGGGTAGTTGTCCTCCATTGTACCTTGTGATATAAAAGTCGAGATAATTTGAAACTGCTTTTACATATAATATCTACAGATGAGAATACAGTCATAAAATGTATATACTGTTAAACATTTAATAATTTCTATAAACATTTTTTGAAGTTACTGGTAAATAAACTGCATTCTCTATTTCAAGAAAATATAACTTCATAAAATTATATGGATATACCAATAAGCATATAAACATGAGTATTTTTTATGAAAAGTACTGCTCTATTATGTACCAGCCTGAACTTTCTACAGATAATAGATGCTGAATTATATTCGGATACGAGAGGATAAGAAGTTTAACAATTGTTGGTCTGTAAAACTTTGTAAAAACTAGTTATAATAAAGTACTTCACTGTTAGTGCATCAATGACTGAATAAGCATATGGGAAGTTGTGAACAAATTTTTCAAGACTAGCAGAATTCAATGGTGTCTTAGTGTAAAAAGAAAAAATTATTCTGAAAAATCTCTTAAAATTGCCCAAATGAAACCCTTTATTTATGTGTTCTCATCGCTATTTGCAAGAAACTGTTTTTAAATGGTTGGTGAACTATTGGATTGTTTCTGATATACTGTTATGAAACAACATTGTCAAGTTGATGATGTTGATGATTGTTTCATAGATACTATAGCAGCTAGTTACTACTTGCCTACCATGTTGCGTTTAGAAAATCTTCCTTCAAGGAAAGGAAAGTTGTCTGCCTTCAGATTTATTGCATACAGTTTATTATTAGCGAATGTGATGCGCTACTGTCATCAGCTGTTTAGAGAAACTGAGAGGCGGTACAAACGTAAGTTGTCAATTGATTTTTTGCGAAACTTATTAATCCTGATGTATTTAAGATTTGTATGTCATTTGATAATGTATATAATTTTAGTGTTGCATCGTATAACTCAAAAATAAAGACTGGGTGATATTTAAATTTATATTCTAGACATATTTATGGATATTTTACTCTCGAACCTAATCTTGGGCACAATTTATTTTAAAAGAAACATTCTGCAAATATATTAAGGCCTTTTTAACAATAGGAGGTACTCTAGATAGCTGTGACACGAACAGAGGCATGCATTTAACTCTCCGGAGTTCGTATTCTGTAATACATTTGTCAAAACGAGTCGGTTTTGTCTTTCGCTTTCTGTACAAAAGTGGGACTTCACCGTGAATGAATTACCTGATGGGTAGGTACGCAGTTAGAATCATGACTAAGCTTTCGGTTTTCCTGACAATTTGTATGTCAAACTATTTGTTCATTCTGCGTTGAAATCGACTGTTACGATTTCTCCTTGATTATTAATATTTCTCCATTCCTTCTGAGGGCATTTTCTACCTTTTTCAACCATTAGTCGACTGAAGAATGGTCTAAAATCATAAGTTATTTCAATGACTTTTAAACCACCTCCCATACAAGAATGTGACCGATTCGTACATCGAATTGAATAGTTATTGACAATTAAGTCTGAAATTAAGTCAAAGTAACAATCTGAAAGGCAAATGACATGAACATGCTCAAGAAACTCGAGTCTTCGTAACATTTATATTCTTATTGATTGGAATAACAAACATCCCAGATGTAATGTATATTTACGTCAAATTCGTATGTCAAGAGCATATGGTCACTATTTGTATCGCTTAGCTGTAATAAAGCCTCCTTTGGATAAGCAACCTCGTGTGATGTATCAGACTGGTTCATGTTAAAATTCAAATTCAGTATTGAGTTCCAATATGATTCTGTACCATTTATTGAGCTAGCTTGTCTTGTCACTAAATTTCTGTATTGTTTATTTCATCTTTGTTTAATATTGATTTTGTGAGGTTTCTTTTCACTGCAACGAATTTTCTACGTAGCAACGTACGAGCATTTTCTACGTAGCTTTCCACCAAAACAATTTGGTAATTACATAGATCTTTTCTTCATAGAACTGGAAATGTTTCTTCTGCACTCGTTCAAATTTTAAGTCGTGAGCAAACATGACGAGTGTTCTGAAATAACGCTAGTTTCTTCCGACCACCGTTAGTCAAACTTTTGAAACATTAAAGAGGAATCTCTCCACTCCGAAACGGTTTTACTGATGTTATTGTTTCTAAAGCTCATTGCATTTTGGGAGGTCTTTGATTAGTATAAATCCAGTTAGCGTGGTTGATTGTGAAGGAGAATCTATCAACTGGAAGATTGTAACCTTAATTCATAAGCCTGTTCCGCGTCTCAACTACAATACGTCACTCTTCCGCCTTGTGTAGTGGATGCTTAACGGACAAATAAAGCAAATGCCATAGTTTTTTGCTTAATGTTTTTAATTATGCTGGCAATTAGTTTGGAACAATAGCTTTCCATTTATCCACACTCAAAATACATTTTGATCTTTTTGGCAGAATCGCAGTTTTTCTCGCTGCATCCACAAATGAGCGCATTCACCTGTGACAGTCTGCCTTGTCGCTAGTGTTGGGCTACTCTTTTGACCTGTAACCCATGCTCTGAGAATTGCGGCATCAGTATCTTGTGTAGAAATTGTGCGACTTTCATCCGAATCTTGCTACTTTTACTTCATTTAATTGATACATGTTACATGTGTGGAGATTAACGTCATTATTATTGAACATGAATCTCCTTTTAAGTCATTCAGATAAGCATATAACAGAAAAAATCGATCCAACTGGCGCATCGAATTTTAATCGCTGCTTTTGCCATCTAGATTCCTCAGAAAAAGTCTTTGAATGAGAGATTTAGTGATTTTACTACAAATTTCTACAAAATTCCTAAACGTTTGTTATAAATGGAGTCTTGTGCACTGGCGCATCTGTTTTCGTTTAAAATCAATTTTAAGTGATGCGACGTTAATCTCTTTCCTTACGAAAAGTGCAGATGTTGTACTAGAATTTTTCTTCCGAATACTGTCTACCACTAACTCTGTACCACAAATACATTAGCACTTCACTCTTTTTGCCAAAATATTTTGTCGTCTGACCACCTGAATAAAACACTTCTCTCTCCCCATGTGTGATGGCTAGAATTATTACAAGACAGGCAAGATGGAAAGAGGTAACCTCATAGGCAATAAAAAAAGTTTCAAATTTTATTTCTCAATTTGAGAAGAAAGGAAAGCCTTTTCAGCGCAAAACTCTCCGTTAAAAAACGAACTTAGACGTCCATTCTTCTAATATGTAAAGGCAATTCAAACAAAACGAATACTAAATTTAGCTTACCGAATGCACACTTATTTTGATCGTTTAACTTTCAGTTTAGAAAAATTAGCTTTTAAAGTGGATGAACTGGGGTTTTTTTGTATTTAATTATGTCTCTGAAATCTGAAGGATAGTTTATCCATCGTTCGATAAGAAAAAATATATAAATACGAACTATCTGCTTTTAAATTGAACCTGAAATATGAAAAAAGACTTCTCCACTGCTATGAGACTAAAAGATTCTTCGCGGTTCTTGGGTGTCCAGCTATATTCACCACGAAATTTCCTCTTTATACTACCGAATAGGTTGCGTATTTAGATCTGTTAATTTAGATGATATGCCCGAAAAAATAGTATCTGGAAAAAAGGGCTTTATTGTAAATTAAATTTTTTATCGCTTACTTTGTTTCGAAAGTTATAGTCCTCTCGAGTGGTGATCAAATCTTTTTTAAAAAATCGTGGACAAATGGAAGAGCGATAACTCAACGGCCTTCCCTTCGCTATTTCAGTCAGAAATTTTGTTTCTTAAAATGCCCAAACCGATAAATTTGCACATCCAGTTTCCTGCAGTATTAGCTACGGTATGCAAATTTACATGGCAGGTAATAAATTTATCATGTTACTGAGGAAAATTCAGATTTCATCTAAAATATTTCTATTTTTAGATTTTGAACGAGGAAGTATTGAAGTTACTTCAAACCGGGGGAAAGGGATGATATTTGGTAGTTTTTTTATAATTTGAAACTTCGCTAAACATGCAGAATAATTCGTTAATTCTCTTGAAATTTATTTCCTGTCTAGATTCAAAATAAGTTGAGTAAAACCTTGAAACTCTAAAGTAATCGGAATTCTTAAGTTTTAATTTATATGTGCCTGAAACTTTGTTTCCGTACTGATAGTTTTACAAAATATTAGTTTACTCGTGTATAAAATTAGCTACCAATCGATATTTTCCAAGTAATTTGATTACCATTTTTTCCCTTTAAATAAAAGAGAAAATAATAGTATCCCATACACATGGTTATTATTAGACAATTTATGATTATGATAAGTATATGCTTTGAAAAAATATGAAGGCAGACTTTTACAAACTGGACTAGAAATTATTTTTTCGATCATAATGCCTAAGCGCCGACTAATTCCCAGGACATCCATAAACAATCTTTACAAAAGGACCTTCAGTACTAATCTTTTGGCTTTTAAAAACTAAGTTCATTAACTTTTCAATCGTAAAATTCAATTTTAAATTAAATACCTTCGATGAGAATCTGAAACTTTACAATTTCCCATTTTTATTTGGTAATGCGGGAAACAACGCCTTTCATTTTTTACCCTGTACTAAAAATGTGATCTCGAACTTACAGTTAATTTCTCTTCATCAGAAGGTTACTGAGAAGCTTTGCTAGCGAGCCAATCAGTAGTCTTCGGCACTATACGAGGGAACGTTTTGATTATAATGCCTGATCACAATCTTAATCAAAACTCTTCCACCCACACCTTCAGGTGAGAAACTTTCTTAAATCGACTTCCAAAATACCAAACTCATATCGATATGCGAACTAAAATTAGCCTATAAAAGCATCTTGTACTAATAAATGAAATCTACTTTGGCAGGACCTTGTAGAAGTGATGGTATTTAGAGAATGTTAAGGCATAAAGGAAAAAATTTTACAGAATAATTTTTAAGTTAATATCTTAATGTTAACATGTGTTGTTAAAACTTCATTCATGATTAAAAATGGAAAATACGAGACAATCCAGTCTGCGTACTTCCTAAAAACTGCACCCCTCAAAATTCTTATATTTTAAGACTGTGAATTTATGGGTTGAGTGTGAATTTATGGGTTGGGTGTAAAAATTTCAGTACGGCTCTTGAAATTGGTTACTTAAAGAATTACCTATAGAGATTTAATGACTTTAATAGTAAATCAGAATTATTCTGCATGGGTAAGTGATTTAGTCAGAATTATTCTGC
>BGPR01035259.1:0-10306 GCA_013235015.1 Araneus ventricosus | reverse complement strand
GGGGTGCCAGAATGGTGGATGCAGATACATAACGCATATCCCACACTCCTTACGGGTCTATTCTGGTACGGGGTACCATAATAGACCCCAATGGTTGACTGGAACCTGGGTCGGGAACGGCGCTACCCACAGTCGACAGAAACCTTGGAGCAATGATGATGTGTTTTTATGCAGGACCGAGGTCGTTCTGAAGACCTCGGTGAGTATTTGAATCAGTTCAGAGTAGCAAGAGAAGATCTCGTACAATTGTAAGCAATCTGAACAATAAGCTGTTGAAGATGAAGAAGGATGAAATATCCGAGGACAAGATTCAAGAATCACTCCTTCTGTGCCATCTCAACAACAAGCATTTGATGATCAAGTAGAATGAAACATCCAAGGATAAGGCATCCTTTTATATGCCCTCATTTAATACGCGCCATCTGAAAAATCAGCATTTTAATATAAAGCAAGATGAAATATCCAAGGATAGGCTATTCTTTTGTAGATGCCTATACAATAGAACCCCGAATCTTTTATTTTTGAACCCTTTTGACATAAGCAGATGAGAATCAAGCAGGGTGAAATATCCAAGGGTAGGTCATTTGTTTTAAAAGCCGATAAAACAGGACACCACAGCATTTATTTAGCATCATCTCAACAATAATTTGTTGGAAATTCAGCAAGATATCAAAGAATATGCCAACCATTTTAAGTGTAGATATTTTTAAATTCCGAACCATTCATTTTCCAGTAAAAAAATTCTTTCGGTTCAAAGAGAATGAAGTATTCAAAGACATGACGTTTCATCTCGGTTTTGGAACTGATGGGTCCTCCCATTGGTGTAGAGTGGAAGTTTGGAGAGGGAGATTGCCGTGGCGTAGAGAGGATAACTGGCACCTGGGCATAATATGATCTTTTCGCCCAGTAGCAGACATTGGTTTAGCAAGAGTTAGGGGTCTAGTCTGGTACCCCCGGTTGGGTTGGGTTCCGCACGTTAACAACGGAACCCAATCCAACCGGGGGTACCAGAATAATGGCACCCAGGACAAAGCATTATTTTTTCGCTCCTTCAGGAAACTGCACTTTAAAAAGTTACATAAACGCACTATTATTTTGTCCCCATGGCAACCCTGAGATTGGCGCCCGGGATATCTATACCCTACTTGCCCCTCCCCGGTCACTACGCCACTGGGGGATTACCATCTGAATTGCCGTTCCTCATCTGATCGCGTTTCAAAATTATGAGGCCCGTCTCCTTCGTGCAGTTAAAAATTGGGACGTAAATTCAATTAAACTAAGGTTAATCGGAACTGGGGGCAAGAAGTCAGATGCTCGATTCTACCAAAGGCCGAGTCTTCAAATCCAAGTCATTAAATACGTCAAGGTCACACAAAAGGCCGGCCGGAGGGGGTTTCAAACGGTGCTAGCGCACAAGGCCCCACGCCGCTGGCTGATTTTACAAAAGAAAATAGATTGCATTGATTTATTATGGAAATCAAAATTCGTCGTCGAGTTTTGCCTTACAATACACAAACATTGTAATATTTATTTAAAAATAATTAATTTGAATTGTGACCAAATGTTGCTACTGTTCTGAAAATCATATTAATCTTATCAATTACCTTCGCATCTGCAGAAAGAACTTTCTCAAGATTGAAAATAAAAAAAGAAAATCACTCGAGATTTAGCAGTAGTCAGGAACAATGTGCCTTCTTGGCCATTCTATCTCTCGAATCCAAATCAAATGAAAAACCAAATTATGGTGATATTATCAATG
The DNA here is from genome assembly GCA_013235015.1 of Araneus ventricosus. Classification (NCBI taxonomy): domain Eukaryota; kingdom Metazoa; phylum Arthropoda; class Arachnida; order Araneae; family Araneidae; genus Araneus; species Araneus ventricosus. The sequence goes on along the minus strand of BGPR01035259.1, from coordinate 8,547 downwards.
AATTTCCTATAAAACATGTAAGAAAATGAAACAAGAATTACATATTGTAAGCTTAGTAAGTCGTATTCCAAATTATATTTAAGAAGCAATAATTTTTTTACTTGTTTTATAAACGATTTTTTGTTTGACTGAAATATTAATTTTATAAGAATTATTTATCATTTTCATGCCTTCTTTTTGTCCTCACGATACTAAATTGTGTAATGTAATAAGTAACAAAATGCAATAAATTATTTTGTTCTACGAAATTTTTTTAAGGCCCCGCAAGTCAACTTTGCACCATTCTCCGCTTTTGTTTGGGCCGGCCTGGTCACACATCCTCTTGCAGGTGAGGTGTAAAAGTTTGGAGAAAGGACACCGGTTGGTACAATGACATATCCGACAACTGAGCCGGCACCCCATGGATTTAACATACGCCAGACCCGCATACACGATGGAAGTTTGGTGGAATCAAGCTGTAACTCTGCCATCAGGCCTCCGCTATACCCTACTTCCACCTGCATTCCAAATCCCATGGCGAGCGTCTAGTGCCACTTTTTAATCAACCCCAGTATTCAAAATTTTTAGATATCACGAGTTTTTTTCTGCGATTCTGACTGACAATCTAATTCTAGATCATGGGTGTGGAGGAGCCAGAACGCCATTCCGGCACTTTCTTTTAGCGAGAAAAGAAATAAATAAGAAAAACTGTAAAATGCATCTATAAAATAGAATAATCTTTATCTTATAAGATTGGTATTTCAAATGAATAAAAGTGACGAGCCAATGGCGAGCCCCATGATCTTACTTGCCCATGTCATGATTTTAGGTCAAAATTACTTAATTTTAGTATAACTTGAACTTAACAGATTTTAAGATATTCATTATATTCATGTTTTGAATTACAGTACGCATTATATAAATGTTTGATCAAAAATAAAATATAAAATATCAATTGCAAAATATACGTTTCATTGTTGGCATTTTATTTCATAATTCCAACACCTATATGAAACAATTATGTATTTTAAATATCAAAAAAATTATGTGAAGCGATGCCCTGCTTGCTCTCCTAATCGCATTCTCATCTCCCGCGCCCTCTACAATAACACACAGGTCAGAATGTTCCAGCACTATTTAATTTAAGACTATACCACTATTCTAGTTTGTACTATTTTTTTTTAACTACGTGGAACCTGGATTGTTCGAAACTCTTTTAACCGACTTCGGATTCCGTAAGTTGTTTTTTTAGTAAATAAACAATATCACCTACGGCGGCACCTATTTCTACTACAGACATTGCCGACATACTGATATCTTATCTCTTTCTCCCCCACCCCCTCCCTGATAGCAATTTTAGTTTGCAGCAGTCTGGCACTGCAAATCTGCAAGCTTGCAGCAAGGTTGACACGACAAGAGTACAAGTGTGAAACAAGCTTGCAGCAAGTTAACGTAAGCTTCGAAGTCATCACGCGACGAACTTGCAGCAAGCTTGCCACGTCAAACTATTGCAAACATAGCAAAAACGCTGCACGAACACAACCTCGGATTGGAACTCGCAACCTAGCGCTTGCTAAGCGGACGCTCTAACCACTCGTACATATAAACTCTGAGAGGAGAAGATAGATTTCGCTAATACATCGTTCGATTCGATTCGTATACGATTTATTTCAAAATCTTCTTCTTGATTTTATTATTTTTTTAAATTTTGTGTTGAGAACATGATTTGAAATCAAAGAGAGAGCGATTTTCGCTAATAACTACGTTTTGCTAGTAAAATAAATTATGAAATTAGGGATCAAAAGTAATTGCTTTTAAAATGGGACAGAAATGAAGCTATTATTTTTCAACAAACAATGACTGTTTTTTAGGTTTAATTTTGTTTATGAACGTTAAAATTTCAACATTAAGAAAAAGGCGATATAGTTTCCTTTAAAGTGCGAGATCTATATTTAGTAAAAAGATGGGAAATGTTTCAATTTTTTTTATAAAAAAGTTAGTTTTTTCACAAATTATCATTGATTTATTGAATTAATAAAAAGAAGGACGGTCTAGGATATGCTATTAAAAATCGGATGATTTTTAAAACAGAGACAAAGATAATTATCTCTTATTGTGCTACTTTGCAGCAAGCTTGTTTTGCTAACTCACAGCAAGCTTGCATTGCAAGGATGGGTGGCGATTCTGCATTGTTAGTTTGCCACAGTTTCACTTCAACCTTGACGCGTCAAATTTGCCATGACAAGGTAGTATCAAGTAAAAATCAAACTTGCTGCAAACGTACGTGCTATCTGGGCTCCTGTCGGAAATTCCCTTCTATTGTCCCCTTTGACGGAAATTCCATTCGTCTCCAAGGCCATCTGCCTTTCTATTGGCTACTTTCTGTCCGACTCAGAAATATGACATTTAGTTATTGTGTACATGTTTAAAATCCATTGTTAAGATTTTTGCGGTCTCTCGAAGGCCATTTTTAAGTACTCTCTTTTATCCGGAAGTTTCTATTCACCGACGGATGTCCGGTCCCGACCACTTCGGTTAATCGAGGTTCTACTGTAGATCGGAGATAATAGTTATGTACGCCTTTTACATGCATAACCGAACAGAAAAAAACCAAATATTTTTTTAAAAGCATACAAGAGATTGTTTATTAAATTAGCAAAACAGCATTTTAGCCACACAAAGAAGGGGGATCAATAATTTTCATCAATTCGTCTTTAAAGCATTAAAAATTCATTGACATACTTAATGCATTTGCAGATACATATCCAATTTCAAATTTATTGTAAGAGATGGAAGTCCGACGAACGAATGCAGTTTCGTCTCATGGACAAGCCTAGAAAGCCACCTAATGATAGACCCTTATTTTTATCATCGATTTTATTATCGATTTCGATTCCTTTCGTCAATTATTTTTTAAGAGAGTGGTTGAAATATCCAGATATTCAATTTGCATCCTTTACTAAGATTCAAACTGAAAACTATTCTTAGCCTTGATTTATCAATGGAAGAGTTTTCTGATTTTTTTTCTGGTTTCACAGAACTTCAGTGGTGAGGGTTCACTTCCGTTTTGCAGTAACCCTCCAATTTAAGCGACTGCCAAATCCTATTGGATCCATATCAAGAGTCACATATCCCACATCAAGAATCAAGTTCGAATCAGTTCTTTCTTGAGTATACAAACAGCCAAAAAGAGCGATAATGAATAATTATGGCAACATTTCCATAAAATTAGGCTCTTATTTTAAGTAAACATTGAGAGATAACACGATAGATTTTCACACGATTTTGTAGATTTCCATTGACTTAACATTATCATCGGAAGATGATGAATAAGGCGGAAGTCCTACTTTACCGCAAATAAACAAAACAGAAAACTCGTCCATAGTAAAAAAGAATGATATAATATAACAATTTTGGCGGCCATACGCAAAAGCGACACGAAGTTATAACCCATTTTAGATAAATATCCATATTTATAGAAATAAAAGCATTACATTTTGGTGACCCACAGCGGACACAGGAAAGGAAATACAGTACAACCTCGATCCTCGATTAACCGAAGTTTCTGTTAACCGAGCAGATAACGAAGTCTGGTTTTTTTAATCCCCTGAATGAGCCCTGAAAAAGACCACACTTTTTAGTTCACTGTCCGTGCTACAGGCCCACAAAATTTGTGACTGTAGATTTGAGTACTGTACGTGCTCTTCTGCCCACAAAATCACTCAACTTCCAAGGAACATTGCACCCTGAGAAGTCAGCAGCGAACAATGCTTTTGTTAGGGATGATTGAAGCAATGAAGAGACATTACAAAAAGAAACTTATCACTCACATTCTTGAATGCGAAGAAAATCTAAATGAAGCTCTGAAAAAAAAATATGAAAGATGTAATCTACGTAGATTACGCGTCAAGCTTGAAGCGAACTTGTGGCAAACTAACAATGCAGAATCGCCGCCCTCGCTTGCAACGCCCTTGCAATGCAAGCTTGCTGTAAGTTTGCAAAACAAGCTTCCTGCAAAGATAGCACGATAAAGAGATAATTATCTTTGTCTCTGTTTTAAAAAAACATCCGATTTTTAATAGCATCTCCTAAACCGTCCTTCTTTTTATTAATTCAATAAATCAATGATAATTTGTGAAAAAACTCACTTTTTTATTAAAAAAAAATTGAAACATTTTCCATCTTTTTACTAAATATAGATCTCGCACTTTACAGAAAACTATATCGCTTTTTTCTTAATGTTGAAATTTTAACTTTTATAAACAAAATTAAACCTAAAAAACAGTCAATGTTTGTTGAAATAAATAATAACTTACATTTTGTCCCATTTTAAAAGTAATTACTTTTGAACTCTAATTTCGTAATTTATTCTATTAGCAAAACGTAGTTATTAGCCAAAATCGCTCTCTCTTTGACTTCAAATCATGTTCTCAACTCAAAAAATTAATGAAATCAAGAAAATAGTTTACAATAAATCGTATATGAATCGAATCGAAGGATGCATTAGCGAAATCTATCTTCTCCTCTCAGAGTTTATTTGGCCGAATGGTTAGAGGGTCCGCTTCCCGAGCGTTAGGTCGCGAGTTCTAATCCGAGGTTGTGTTTTTTCTGTTTTTGCTATGTTTGCAATGAGTTGGTCATGATAAACCTGCTGCAAGTTCGTCGCGTGGAGATTTCGAAGCTTGCGTTAACTTGCTGCAAGTGTGTTTCACACTTGCACTCTTATGTCAAACTTGCTGTAAGCTTGCAGATTTACAGTGCAAGCTTGCTGCAAGTTTCATGCAAACTAAAATTGCTATCTGGGACATGATTGCACAGACATGGCAATCAGTAAAAGCAGCTGTGTGTGTGTGTGCGATCCGAAAATCATTCCACAAAATAATTGTTCAAAAGAGGAGAGACGATGAATCCCAGCAGACGGAAAACCCATCGACAGACGGAGAATTTTTTGAGATTATCAATGGCATTGAAGGGTGTGAAGAAGTTTTGGAAGAGGACATTTTCGAGTGGCTGGACGTTGAAAACCAACATCCAAGTTTTCAAATCCTTAATGATGAAGAAATTATACAAGCCGTTGATCCATCATCGGACATTAATGATGCTGACAATGAGGGCCAGGACTTTGAGGATTTAAGGACTATAAGTCATACTAAAGGTGTTCAAGCACTAACAACTGGCCTAAAATACTTGGAGCAAAGAAGCGATGTTACGCCGATAGATCTTCTGTTGCTCAAAAATTGGCGTGATCAGGCAGCCACTGATAGAAATTCAGGACTTTTGCAACGAAAGGTAAGACTATTTTAAAAAATAATGTAAATTTAACAAATAAATGTATATCAAATTTAAAAATACAACATTTTCTTGAGATTTGTGTTATTTTTGAAAATGCATCTTTCAATATTTAACTTAGTATAGTTAAAAAAAAAATTCAATTTGCTTTTTGAAATTTACTACTAGAGTAGTTGTTTTCCTTTTTAAATTTGTTGAGCTGTGAAACTTAACTTTATATATGTTTAGTTTTATCATTTAAAAATCGTTCTGTTGTTTTTTTATTTTAAAAGATGTTAAAACTCGCGAGCAAGACGAGTTTTTATACACAATTATTAATTAACCGAATTAACCGATTACTATTAACCGAGATTTCCGATATCCGAGGTACTAGCCTCAGAGGAAAGATAACTAGAGAAATCAGCCGAACTAGTTTTTGGGGACAAGATAAAGTCACGTGAGTCTTGGCAGAAACCTCCCCTTTCCGTTCGACAGTTGTATTGATTTGTATAGCCGGCATTTAAATCCAATGAAGTTCTGATTGTTTAACTACAGAAATATAATGGTTGTGAGTTGTTGTGCCTTTGGGTGCACTGAGAGAGCAGTCAAAGGAGGTCCTGTTACCTTTCACTGGTATGTATAAATTTTTTGTTGCGTTTTTTTTTTAATATAAAAGAGGTTTATTAAGATGTCGTCATATGTATGATACAGTTTATTCATAAAACTAGAAACATTCACCTCTAAACAGCCCGAATATATGCAATAATAAATCTCATTATCATTGTATATTAATAATTCAAACATTTATTGAATAATTATTTCTCCGAGTTTGATTAATTTGCATTTTTACGAAACCTATAGCATTTCTCTATTTGGCGATGTAGTTTGTCGCCAAACGAAATGTTTGTTTTGGTTTCATTAAACAGTAACTGCAATGTAGTTTGATTTATTTCAGATTTTAATTGCATTAGGCATTTTTTTGTAAAGAGTTGCTTGAACTAAAATTAAATGCAATGTTTTAGCTAATTAAAAAAATATATGTAATGTTGAAATTTTATTTTTAATTTTAAGTTTCTACAGTTTTAGAATAGAAAATTTAATGACATTTGTTTTTTTCCCTTTTAGTCATATATATTTAGAAACAAAGTTAATAATGACATACTCTGCTGTAAAGTATAAAACTTATTAAAATCATAAATTTATGTTTAAGAAATAATGATAAATCGCAAATAAAATTGCTGGAATAAATATAATATTTTTTGACATTCTACAACTTAAAAAATATATGTGTCTGTATCATTTACTTATTTATTTACTAAGCTTTTAAATTTTTCATGTTTCAGGTGGTTATGTATATTTTTACTTGAAGTGTTTCTCTGTTATTAAAATAAAAATAAAATATATACAGTATTTTACTAAATTTATTCCATTTCGTTTTTTCCTTCTTCCTTTTTTTATGCATGCCTGTAACTTATGGGACATTTTTGAAAGTTTTTACCATTACAATAAAGCATTAATTTACTTTCTATCATTGCTTATTTTATTCAATTTTGTTGTAGCTTTCCAAAGGATGAAGAAAGAAGAAAAATTTGGGAGATAAAAATACGCAGAGAAAACTTTAAAGCCACTAAATCGTCCAGATTGTGTTCTAAACATTTTTCTCCAGACAGTTTTGACAGAGAGAAATTTGGTGGAACATGGTTGAAAAAAACTGCTGTGCCAACTGTTTTTAATTTTGACAAACAATTTGTTGAAAGGAAAATTACACGCAAACCATTAGTCAGGAAAACACCAGAACCTGAACCTGTTATTGAACAAGGTAAATCCAAAAATTATAATTTGATATAGTTTGAAGTTTTTTTGGATATGTCACAAAAATGTGTTTTTGTTGTAAATCTTATCAAAATGTTCTTAATCATCTGTCATTAGATAAGCATTTTGTCATAATCTTCTGAATTTTAATATTAATAAATTATAACCAGAGAAAGCTTTTAGTGCTTGCAAAGTTTCTCGTACAAATATATGATCCATGGTATTTTAATATTATTCAGATTTTAAAATATTTCTTGTATAATGGGCATTTTCTAAAAAGTCCAATTAAAATTCCATCCTATATATACAAATAAAATGTCGTATATTGTCTCTGGTTTCAACATTATTTACCACAAAATTATTTTTACTGTCTTTGGAAAAAAAAAGCATATTTTTCTCATACTTAAAAGAAAATATTTAATATTTATATGTATTAAGGTATCCGCTACTTCACTAAAGCATAGTGAAACTATTTTGCAATATAATCATAAATTATTTATAAGCATGTGCTTTAAAGTTATGTATGCTCATTTGTACTAACATTTTGAAAAATCTGTGCCACATCTTCTGTCATTGTCCTCATTCTTTTATAAAGTATTAGTGGGAGTTATTACATAATATTATGTCAAAATACTTATATTATCATTTGAAAAGTGATCTAGTGATTTAATAGTAGTAATAACAAATAATATATTGATAAGTAAGCAAATAAATTCAAATACAGTAAGTTTTCATTTATATTTGTGCAGTTTTACATGAAAATTAAGTTTCCTCTAATAAGTACTTAATGCATGTTATTCACTTTCCCCTTCACATAACTCTTCCACTTCAGGGATGTACGTTTTTGTGTTTGTGAACATTAATACTATGAGCGTACATCTATGTGCACAAGTCTATATATTCATCTAGCTAATCTGGTATTCATCTAGCAATATTAGTTGCTGGTAATGACTAAACACATTATAGTATCTATCAGACCTTTGCTGTGGTTTTTACCATGTCTTGGTAGAAAGCATTTTTTTCTAATAAAAGACCAATCCTGGATTCACTCTAAGGGGAAATCTCAACTTTTAATGACCTATCCTTTATTTGTTAATCTAATAAAATCTTTCTCTATCTAAATACGAATATGCGTGTATGGTTTTATTTGTGTGGACATTTTCTTCATCTCTGAAGATATGTCTCTCGTGGTGCTTTTCATGTATCCACCCTTAATTAAATGAATTATTAATTCTCTTTTTTCAGCTACTAGAAAACGCAAGCATTACCTTGGTGATTTTGATGATGATGATATGAATTCACCAACAAAGGCACGCAAATTACTTTCTATTGCTCAGAGTCAACAGAAAAAATGGAAAATGAAAATAAAAAATGCGGAGAGAAAAACCAAGAGGTTGGAAAAGAAACTCTTTACATTGACAGAAATGCTATCGGATCTTAAGAAGAAACGTCTAGCGACAGAACCAGCTGCTAATGTTTTAAAGGTAT
>BGPR01035258.1:0-16062 GCA_013235015.1 Araneus ventricosus | reverse complement strand
TAACTGTTTAATGACATTCTTATATCAGTATTTCTAAAATGAAACCTATAGGCTTAGTTCTGAGAGATGTTAAAACTTTATCTGTAAGAAAATACTCGGATGTCTGTTGGATCTTGATGTTCAGATTACGCCGATTGACATTCTGTGGCTAAATTTTCAATTTAACAATAGGATTCAAGCTCTCCTAATTTCTAAATACTACTACAAATTCGGCGTAAATGTAGAAAACGCGTATTGATTACAAATCTGTATAAACCTTTAATCTAAAGATAAAGCTATATATACTCGGAAGGTATATTTAAATATTTACTTCTGTTAAAAGGCTTCAAAAGCTTTTCAACTATAAAATCTGAATGATCTCCGGTCTTCATATTGTTCTGATTTTTGTACGGCTCGATTGCTTTGTTCAGTTATATTCTATTTCAGTCTGAATACAGTGACGCTTTTTAAAGACGTGTAACTTAAATAATCGTTTGCATCGCATGGAATTTGCAAGTATCTCTTTGAATAATTCGTTTAAATTATATACACCTTTCTAATTGTATTTATCTGGGAATTTTAAGAAAAAGAAAAATGGGAACTGCTCTACTCGTTTACCTAAGGTGAAAATTGCGATGTCTGTCGATTGAATCGCGAAATGCAGCTTCAAAGAGTATGCAATAACAATCGAAAATGTGCTTTGTTCAAACAAAACTGATCCAGATATACAGGAATATTGTCATTTTTTCCTGAGTATTCGAAAGTAATATTTCCAAGTTCTTATTTTGCTCACCATATAACGGGTTCAGAAGTACAGGTAAATGTTATGTGCGCATTTTCAACTGTGACTGCCATCCATATATGAAAATAGCAGTGTTATGGTTCCCTTTTATATTTAATCAATGTTCTGTGCTTATGTGTCTTGAAACCGTCACCGTACTTTAAGAATTTTGACTTCACATGGTCAGCTTTGTATTTCATGTGTTAGTTGTACAGGGCACGTAACTACGTGCACTAGCCAATGGAGTCTTGGTTCATTTGCCCCTTTTGATTGAGTTGACAGTTATGTCAACTGTGGCCCCAAATCTTTCATCTCGCTGCTGGTACACTGAAGAGGTTAAGCAATTGCATATCAAAACATTCAGTCGCTTACCTAGGCTTGAGCTTAATGGCGTAGCGTATAGATACCATGAAATTTAAGTCCTGGCTAGTTTCATTGCATTCTCTCGTAAACTCTCTGGTCGGACTATTAGGGACCAAAATATTTACATCTCTTGTAGGCAAATAAAAAAAGGAAGAAAAGCGAAAAGGTAAAAACAATTGCATTTTTAAAAAATGAGCCATTTTATTCTGTCTGCTCCTCGGTTTAAAAGGCTCCTTGGAGGCCAAATCCAGACGGAGTATAATCTGTGCTTAAATGTCGTCTTGGTACCTTGCTTATCGAAGTAAACGGGCAAAATTAATCGCATTGGATAATTAAATTGAAGAATTTTGCGACCATGACCGTGATCGTCAGCAAGCATATAACGCTAAATCCATAAAAGCAGTCTCAATTTAAAACCTTTTAAGAGGTGGAAATGATTGCATGATTGAAGAATTCAGAGGCAATTTGTGCAGGCCTTAATAAAGAAGAATGAGATGGAGAAATCCGATACGAAGCGTCTCATTTCTTTTAACCAGTTTAATGTTTAAGACGAGTATACTCGTCATGAAAAAAGTGCATAATTTTGTGTTTTGACGAATTTATTCGTTATGAGTAAATATTAGTAGTTTAAATTGCAATTTTAGTGAAAACTAAAATATATTGGTAAACTTCAAGATGTTTGAAATATTTTGAGGCCAAGTCAAAGTAAAAGTTTATAAATAATAATTATGAAAGAATATATATGATATATCGTATGGATTATTTTTTCGTAAATGTATTGTTGAATTTTATTAATCACTGAAGCAATTACTGATTCGTATATTTTATCATATGCAATAAGTGGCACAATATTTTTGTTTGATCGAAGAAAGTAACATTGTATTGTATTTGTAGTCAACAGTAAGTCGACGAGCTTAAACCTGAAGCCACCTGTCTAATCGGGAAACACTTCCTGGATTATGTACCCACATCTTCAAAGCGTAATCGTACACGAAGATGTGCACATTGTTATAGAAATAATATTCGGAAAAATCGCGATATTGGTGTTCAACTTGCCAAGTTCCATTTTGCATTGTTACCATGCTTTGCTCAATACCATTCCCCAATAGCAGATTAAAGTAAGAAATTGATTTGTCATGTTTTTTTTCTAGTTCATAAGATCGTTCATTTAAGTAAATAAATGTGAGCAATAAAATAAAAAAATAAAGTCGTCTCACTACAACTTGTCTCCATATTTCACATACTCTGTATTTGAGCAGTATAGTCGTCATCGCTTAATTTGTGCGACGCAGTTTAGACACACATTTTCCAAGACGTCGAAACAGTTGACTGGTTAATTCCCTGAAACTACTGCGAACAATTTAAATAAGGTACATGGCCTCTTTCATTATCCTTCTTTTATTCCATGTCTATTTTGGTCTTTCTAAAATCTCATGTCTTTGGACAATTTCTTGTATTTGTGGTGCTGAAACAATCGAGACAACCTGCAGTGTACTGGAAAATACGAGTGATTGGTCTGCTGGGGTTCGTTCCTTTTTTCTCAAACTTCCACCTTTGCAACTACAAAAGGAAGTAACTTTCCTTTAATAAGACCTGAAAATGATTCCCTTCAGTAAGTTTTCTGTCAATATTCAAGACTTTTATCAGTTTTTTTGTCCTTCACCTACTTGAGACGCAGGAGTCCAGTATTCCTAATTTCTATAAACGGAAAAAATCTTGCGTCATTGTCATCTACTCGGTTCGAAATTAGTTCTTATAAAAAAAACAATGTCTAAAAAGCAAGTTTAGAATTGTTCTTTCAAGATAATGAAGCCACCCTTCCATTTGACAGGGACAAAATTCTTTTAGATGTCTTTCGGATAACTTTACTGATTATCAGGATAACATGATAATCTATAATGTTGTCAAAACTTTTAAAACTGTGAATCTCAAAAAATGGTATTAAGACTCTAGTAAATAAAGCCTTTTACAGCGAGGAAAATGCAGCTTTGAAGTTTAGTGTTTCCAATAAATCAAGAATCAAGCATGAACAGCTTGCCTAATTTTACACACTGAATCCTTATGATTCGTAGTTTTTAGTACAATAGTGCTTTGCCTGGCATATAACTTGATGATATTCGAATATTTTCTTTAGTATAGAATTTCATTTACTAATTTGCAAGAAATTTTTAGTATTTTAAATTGAAGTGCTGTAGCGCGTCATTTTCCTCCTTGTCGGACAAAACTCCTCAAGCATCTGGTGAAGTTGTGAGGAAAGCTTAAAATGCTTCAAACGCCGCCTGTGCTAGTGACTGACAAGAAAAGCAAAAAACGCATGATGGAATATTTCTTTTAATTAATCAGTTAGCTGGTTCTTTTGCATTTAATTTGGTCAATGATAATTAAACAATTGTGTTCATTTATGTGAATCTTGATGGGTTTTCAGAACTTGCTTAGTGCAGCATGGCCAGAGTTGGTTCTTGCGCCCACCTAAAGTACAAAATCCTGTATCTTTATCCATCTTTTTTCGCGACACTTCCAGAAACTATTAACACTTACGAAAAGTTATCTTCTCGCAGGGGTTTATAAATATTCGGATAAGTCCTTAATGAGAAAGTTCTTGGTACGTGGCAAATCCAACCTGTTGGGAAATGTTTTTGATATACATCCAATTCTAGATTCCATTCAACATGCCTGAAAAAAATTTTGGGGTTATCCGCTTAACAGTGGTGCCCGAGCACATGTCGTGCATCGAATTATGTTTCTACACTTATAATCTAAAAGTAAATCTTTCATAGACGTTAGATACAAAATTGACAGTAAATCCATTAAAATCTCAAGTATTCTTTGAGGTGTCCTCTCTGTTGTCCAACTTCAAGTTTGCACCTGGATGACAGGCTTCAGATTTTGCTTCATAATGTCAAGTGACAGTGTCTTTTTTTTTAAAGTGGAAAGTTCCTTGGCTTCTAATAATGCATGGTTAGCATATTTTTGAAAACAGTCGTGTCTTGATGCAGATTACGTTCATAACTGAAAAGTCCGCAACCTGAAAAAACAAATATTCAAACGAATTTAATGGAATATTTTATCACCCAGTCTTGTTAAAAATATGCATGACCTAACTGTCACTGAGGTTTTTTTATCCTTTGAAGCTAAAAGTTTTATAATTTGTGCCTGAGCATTTCATGCATTAAACAATGAACTGTTTACAGAGGTCGTAATTTATGAAGAGTGAAAGATTACTTGATTATTTTTCTAATATTTTGTTGATTCGAAATAAATAATAGTGTAGAATTGTCAAAGATGTCGGATAGATTTATGAAAGTAGTGTTTCTTTAAACATTTATGTTTCGTAAATATACATGTACATCAACAAATATTTTTTATGCACGCAAGTAGCAGACTTTTATGTACAGGGTGTCCAGCGAATAAGACCCTGATTTCAAAATTAAATATCTCAGAAACAAATATCAATAGAATGCGGTAAACGGTATGCTTATAAGCTAAGCTGTAAAAATGTTATACAGAAATTTTGAAAATTTAGTTACAAAACCGTTAACAGATGGCGCTGTACGCCGAAAAACTTGTTCTCTGCAAACAGTCTAAAAAAAGTCAAGCAGTCTGAGGTGGCGTAACGAAGAATAAAATTTGGCATCACATCCTTCAATGTCTCAACGGAAATGGAATTGCATGCCACACAAATCGCCGATTCAAGCTCGTCCAGGGTAGATCGATGGTTTCCGTAGACAGCGTCTTTCAATGCGCCCCACAGAAAGTAGTCCCAAGGAGTGAGATTGGGCGAATATGTAGGCCAATCCATTCCTGTGTCAGTAAATTTGGTATAATCCAACGCAATTACTCTATTCCCGAAGTATTCATCAAGAAAGCGAGACACCTTTTGTGTACGATGTGGTCGAGCCCCATCTTGCATGAACCACTCGATTCTTGGACGATCCTCCAACGCTAGCTGTGTGCTGACAAATTGTTCCAAAATTGTAATGTAACGTTCACTAGAGATCGTTTCTCGCATGAGAAAAGGGCCGATAATGCATCTGCTGCATACCGCAACCCAAGCAGTAACTTTAGGCGAATGCATGGTTTCTCTCCACACAAGTGAGGATTTTCGGAACCCCAAAATCTCCAGTTTTGTTTATTCACGAATCCATTCAAGTTGAAATGTGCTTCATCTGGGAACCAGATGCAGCCAACATCAAATCCTTCATTATCAATCATTGTGAGAATCTCGTTCGCAAAGTCAAAGTTTTGTCGCATAGCATTTATGAGTATGTCCTGATGACTTCAGATTTTACATGGAAACATCCGTAGGCTGTTTCTCAATATTTTTTGCGTACTTGAACGCTTCAAACCAGACTCGGATGCAATTCTTCGGACAGTATTCCTTGGGTTTTGCTGAACAATTCCAGAAACTTTCATGACATTTTCAGAGTGACTACAGTTTGCATGGGTCCAGCATTTCCCACTCGATTATCATCCACGCTGCCTATCCGTTCGAATTTGGCGAAGAGCTTGCGAATGGTTTTTGCATCGGGTCCTTTTGGAACATTAAATCGTTTTTGAAAACTGCGCCTTGTTGCCGTATGACTGTGTTCTAATTTGTGATATTCCAATGCCAGAAAAACACGTTCAATGGAATACATGATTTCAACCTCTACGCTAACCTCCTTTCACGATTCAGCTGTCGAACTGATCGCTCTGGACTTGGAAGCACAATTTATAGGTAATTTACAGGGTTGCGATTACAGCGCCTTCTGTTAACGATTTTTGTAACTAAATTTTCGAAATTTCTGTAACATTTTTACAGCTTGGCTAATAAACATACTGTTTACCGAATTCTTCTATTGATATTTGTTTCTGAGATATTTAATTTTGAAATCGGGGTCTTATTCGCTGGACACCCTATATATACGGATTAATGCATTTCTGCAATATACATGTATTGAATTGCCAAATAACACTATCAATTAATAGTATACGTTCTGGCATAAAAAAATGAGAATGTATTCATAATTATGATATAATTTTTTATTTTAATATGCAGTTCCTTGTGTATTTATATGAATTATTTGTATTTTATAGACCTTGAATTAAAAATTCTATTTTTATCAATTCATGTTTTATAATATATAATTGTTCATTTGTATTTACTGTTTTGAAGTGACATGAATATTGTTGAGTATCTCTAGTTCCCTACATATATATTTAGCAACTTTATTGTAACAAAAATGTATCTATGGCTGGAAATATTCTAGAAATTTATATGCTTAAGTTGGTCAGCTCATGAGTTTAATGAAGTAAAAGTGAGAGTAAAAATCACAAATTTATTAAAATTTAAAAATGTTTGTTTTCTGAATTAAAGGCAGACGTTTGTCTATATTGGGAATCTAAATATAGTCTGCCTTGATATTTCTCAAATTATATCGGTAATTCGGTCCAGTTGGAGCAGAACGAATTTAAGTAATAATTGAGCATTCATGTTTTAAATGAAAAATTAAGTCGTTAAATCTACCAGTTAATAAAAAAAACCTAATTAAATTGGGCACAAAAAAACAAATCTGTTTTAAATATGTTTAGTATAAGTTTTTAATATTCTGATTTTCAAAAGTTCAACCTTTTCCATTTGATATAAAGAGAAAAAAATTCTTATGCATAAACGCAATGATTTTCGATGGAGCCGCCTCTTTCCCGGCTGTTAAGATGGAGCCGCCTCTTTCCCGGCTGTTAAGATGGAGCCGCCTCTTTCAGGTTCTAAACTGGCAAGTTTACTTTTTGTATAGTATAATGCAATCAATGCAATGCAGTGTCATGTCGTTGTTAAAATTGCTACTGCTATATACATGTATGTTGGTAGTTATTTAAGTAGTTAAATGTAAACTTCAGGTGTTCACCAACCATTTAAACTCGCTATCCCATATGTTCAGACTCTAAGCATTTATCAATTATCTGCATCGGGAGTGCTAAGAACAGTGACAATTTTCATTGATTAAATTTAAAATATTTAATATAACTCATGAAAAGAACTGGTACGTTTCGAATGTTTTGTATGAATGAAAAACTATGCTTTAACAATGCTTTAACAATGCTTAACAATTACTTAACTCGCAAATATTAGAATCCCGAGGAAAATCCTTATATATCAACGAAAAAACAAAGCAATTTTTTTCTGAATACATTTCACAAGATTATACGTATTCTACTGCACTCCTACTGCCTTGCAGAAAGTAAGGCAAATAGACTTTAGCAAATGAAGTTATACCATTAGTTCTAATAAAATTTTCCTTAAAAGTAGGATCAAAATAAAATGTTCAGTGATAATTTAATATTTTTGTGTTTTTGGGATTTGAATGCAATTTTTTTAACTCAAGATGTAGTTTTTATGCTCTCAACTTGTTTTGGAGCGGTTTATCCATAGAACGTATCTTGCACCAAGATAATATTCACATGCATACAGTTCCGCGAAACCCTACCACAAGTTGCTGTTGCGTTATCAGTCTTCCAATCAATTATGCGTGTAAATATCTCGAATGTGACCTCCTTTTTTATAATTTCGGAATCAAGTGTACTTAGACTAATCTTCTAGTTTTTCTTGTTGCAATAAATGACTTCGATCTGCTCCTTTTGAAAGCTTTATTCAATATTTTGTCCTAGTTTATCATTTTCTTCCAAGTTCGCGTTTTTCTTTCTACCAGCAAGACGTTTCTAATGGGACAAAATCTTCCATTGCCAGAGCTACAGGCATAAGCAGGATATGCTTTTGATATCACTAGTTATTCGTACTTTCAAATTTTTCCTGTTGCTACTTGTATGCCACTTCCTTCCTTTTATTGATCTTTTTTCCAAAAAGAATCTTCAATGTATCTTTTTAAGAATTGATAGTGTAATCTCTATGGTGAGATGGGGTTTAATAACCCACGTCAACACATTCACTCAAACAATTCAAAAATGTAAATAATAAATACTTCAAAAAATAAATTATAAAAGCGGCGGAGACAGTTTTTATGATTTTGTGCTGTTCGATGAATAGCGCAGCACCCTGAATAGTATTTTCTTCAGCACCATCTGTTGCAATCACTTCAAATGACGTGTTTTTAACGAGAATTTTGCATTATAATTTGTCAGGCTTGTGTTTAGTTTTAATGTTATGTTGTCGAGTTGTATCGTTGCTCTATGAAAAGCCAAAATCATTAGTAGGGCAATTTCTATTTTGGAAAGCTACAAGTTCTTAAACTTACCCTCGCTATTTTATTCAAAGCGGCTAGAGTGCTTAAATTTCTTCTCCCTCATGTTTATTATCACTTCTAGATCAGCCCTGAGCACTGTTTCCGCTTTGATTTCTTGAACATTTCAGTGAAATCTAGAATCGTTGTGAAGTCTTGATACTTTCTGTTACTAAAATAGAAGTTTGGTCTCCTGATTTTTTTTATGTTATATAATTGTTAGCATACGCTTCAGATTATAGTAGTTCTGACTTTCGTATTATTGACATTATTGGTGATTAACAGTGAAGTAATGTAATTAGCAATTAAATATTATTAAAAAATTAAGTGTAGGAATCATTTTATTTATCCTCTCTTCAAAATTGATCAACATATAACGTTTTAGTTTGAAAAATTGTAAATATACATTTTTGGATATCAATTCAGTTCACAAAAAATTCGAAATTCTGTTAAGATAATTGAGGTGAAGCACATCTATTTGTTAGTCGGCATATAGTAAGATAGTAAAGTATTTAGGAATTTTGATGTATTAAATCAATATCAAACACGGTAAGTTAAGGGAAGCACATAGTTAAAATAAAGCTTAATTTCGTCATTACACGGTATTTTGGAGTTGGTAGTATCAAATTAAGCTTCTTTATGGATGAGAGTGCCTTACAAGGGATGGATGTTTGAAGAGTGCTTTGTGTGAGAGTTTGAAAGATAGAAGACTTGGATGGAATGCTCTTAATTATTGTAGAAGTAGGGGTGAATCAGCTTGGAGATTAAATGAAAATCGGGTCAGGATAGGTAGATGGGGATGCCAGCCGGCTGGCGGGAGGGCGGGAATTTCTTTAGTTTAGATATAGGCGAAGATGATTCAGAAATAAAGAGGCTTAATTTGTACTTATAGCACTGAAATGAATTTTTTGGAGAGTAAGGAAGGATAAATGCGATTTAAATTTAGTTATGCTTATCTGCATAGATGTTAAGGAATATTTCGGTAGTTTTTATAAATAGCTGTGCTTCATTGACAGAAATTTAATGCAGGGCATTTTAATCGTTTCTCGGACAATTCATGCAATCAATTAACCGACCTGGTTTAAATATTTTATGTTAAGCGATCTTATAATTCTGTATGAATTTGTTTTAAATGTAGACTATTTTAAATAAGTCTTTAATTGCAATTAACTTTACTTCTACTGCAAATCACTGACCATTTATACAAGTCATGAAAAATATCTCAAAATTAAAAGCAAATTATTTGCAGTATGTTTCTCAACATGTTTCTCATTTAGGAGTCATGTAACTTAACTGAATTGAAACGAAGTTGCTCTGATGCGTATTCAAGTAGCTCAAACCAAATCCAGCAAGCGGTTTCGAAAATCCAAAGCGGATGTCCTGCTGATCGATTTCTGAAGTTAACTGCTCATGATTGCAGCCAAAATCCCGGGACTCAAAGACCGATCTATGAAATTCTCTAGGAAGTCTAAGTTCGGAGAAAGGTCTGTCGGAGTGTTTTTGGTCCAGTCTTTGAAATCCTGAGATTTTAAACAGATTTAGCTGGTATCCTATTTCTTGTCACTTGTGTCTACTTAAAATTATTAGAAATGTTTCATATACGTTTAGCTTTCTTGTAACTTTCTCAGGGTAATGATATTCCTACTGAACAGAGCAGCACTTGTTCTGTAATAATCTGTCGTCTCTCCTCAAAAACATAACATGAAAAATAAATTATACAGCTTGCAATATTACCATTCTCGGCTGATATTGGAGTTACTAATGAACGGTTAATTAGTTTACATGAGATAACTTTGTTTGAAGCTATGCTCTAAAATGTTTTCTCCATGCTGTGTTTGTCTATTAAGAGACTTAAACATTGATACATGTCACACAAGAAGAAAATAAGCGAATTATCCGACTTAAAACGCCGCCTTTTAAATTAATTCTCTGTAAAAACCTTTACTACATCATATACAAGAGCTTTCAAGCAAAACCAGTTAGTCCACTAAAATCTACTCGTATGAATAGAGATGTTTTAATCATCTAAAGAGGTGCAATGAAAAGCTTAAGTCGTGGAAATGTGTATACCGACAGCAATCTCTGTAATCCAATTACTAGTTTAGCATATCAAACTCCTTATAACCTTGTGGCCATTTTGTTCGTCAAGGTAAAAGAAATCAAGTTGACTCGCCTGTGAATTGGTCATACGCGGTACACGCATAAATATTTAGTGTTGGGTGAGTAGGCTCCTATGGGCCCATCATGTGGATTCATTAAGATGGATGTTCATTTTAACATAGTATCCCTTTATAATTGTCAATGAATTTATTTTTTCCGTAAATCTCTTTCAAGCATAGAAACCTTGGTGGGAGTGAATTCCACAATGACTTGGTTCGACTTCTTGCAGCTCTAAATTTTATAAATTGTCTAAATTATTATCTTCGTCCAAGGTTTTAAACTTCTTTACCATGTTTTATGCTTTTACAAATTAACTGTTTTTCATAAAGACTTTACTCACCCAAAAAGATTTAAGGAGTTCGCAATAGGTTTGGGGTAGTTGTCCTCCATTGTACCTTGTGATATAAAAGTCGAGATAATTTGAAACTGCTTTTACATATAATATCTACAGATGAGAATACAGTCATAAAATGTATATACTGTTAAACATTTAATAATTTCTATAAACATTTTTTGAAGTTACTGGTAAATAAACTGCATTCTCTATTTCAAGAAAATATAACTTCATAAAATTATATGGATATACCAATAAGCATATAAACATGAGTATTTTTTATGAAAAGTACTGCTCTATTATGTACCAGCCTGAACTTTCTACAGATAATAGATGCTGAATTATATTCGGATACGAGAGGATAAGAAGTTTAACAATTGTTGGTCTGTAAAACTTTGTAAAAACTAGTTATAATAAAGTACTTCACTGTTAGTGCATCAATGACTGAATAAGCATATGGGAAGTTGTGAACAAATTTTTCAAGACTAGCAGAATTCAATGGTGTCTTAGTGTAAAAAGAAAAAATTATTCTGAAAAATCTCTTAAAATTGCCCAAATGAAACCCTTTATTTATGTGTTCTCATCGCTATTTGCAAGAAACTGTTTTTAAATGGTTGGTGAACTATTGGATTGTTTCTGATATACTGTTATGAAACAACATTGTCAAGTTGATGATGTTGATGATTGTTTCATAGATACTATAGCAGCTAGTTACTACTTGCCTACCATGTTGCGTTTAGAAAATCTTCCTTCAAGGAAAGGAAAGTTGTCTGCCTTCAGATTTATTGCATACAGTTTATTATTAGCGAATGTGATGCGCTACTGTCATCAGCTGTTTAGAGAAACTGAGAGGCGGTACAAACGTAAGTTGTCAATTGATTTTTTGCGAAACTTATTAATCCTGATGTATTTAAGATTTGTATGTCATTTGATAATGTATATAATTTTAGTGTTGCATCGTATAACTCAAAAATAAAGACTGGGTGATATTTAAATTTATATTCTAGACATATTTATGGATATTTTACTCTCGAACCTAATCTTGGGCACAATTTATTTTAAAAGAAACATTCTGCAAATATATTAAGGCCTTTTTAACAATAGGAGGTACTCTAGATAGCTGTGACACGAACAGAGGCATGCATTTAACTCTCCGGAGTTCGTATTCTGTAATACATTTGTCAAAACGAGTCGGTTTTGTCTTTCGCTTTCTGTACAAAAGTGGGACTTCACCGTGAATGAATTACCTGATGGGTAGGTACGCAGTTAGAATCATGACTAAGCTTTCGGTTTTCCTGACAATTTGTATGTCAAACTATTTGTTCATTCTGCGTTGAAATCGACTGTTACGATTTCTCCTTGATTATTAATATTTCTCCATTCCTTCTGAGGGCATTTTCTACCTTTTTCAACCATTAGTCGACTGAAGAATGGTCTAAAATCATAAGTTATTTCAATGACTTTTAAACCACCTCCCATACAAGAATGTGACCGATTCGTACATCGAATTGAATAGTTATTGACAATTAAGTCTGAAATTAAGTCAAAGTAACAATCTGAAAGGCAAATGACATGAACATGCTCAAGAAACTCGAGTCTTCGTAACATTTATATTCTTATTGATTGGAATAACAAACATCCCAGATGTAATGTATATTTACGTCAAATTCGTATGTCAAGAGCATATGGTCACTATTTGTATCGCTTAGCTGTAATAAAGCCTCCTTTGGATAAGCAACCTCGTGTGATGTATCAGACTGGTTCATGTTAAAATTCAAATTCAGTATTGAGTTCCAATATGATTCTGTACCATTTATTGAGCTAGCTTGTCTTGTCACTAAATTTCTGTATTGTTTATTTCATCTTTGTTTAATATTGATTTTGTGAGGTTTCTTTTCACTGCAACGAATTTTCTACGTAGCAACGTACGAGCATTTTCTACGTAGCTTTCCACCAAAACAATTTGGTAATTACATAGATCTTTTCTTCATAGAACTGGAAATGTTTCTTCTGCACTCGTTCAAATTTTAAGTCGTGAGCAAACATGACGAGTGTTCTGAAATAACGCTAGTTTCTTCCGACCACCGTTAGTCAAACTTTTGAAACATTAAAGAGGAATCTCTCCACTCCGAAACGGTTTTACTGATGTTATTGTTTCTAAAGCTCATTGCATTTTGGGAGGTCTTTGATTAGTATAAATCCAGTTAGCGTGGTTGATTGTGAAGGAGAATCTATCAACTGGAAGATTGTAACCTTAATTCATAAGCCTGTTCCGCGTCTCAACTACAATACGTCACTCTTCCGCCTTGTGTAGTGGATGCTTAACGGACAAATAAAGCAAATGCCATAGTTTTTTGCTTAATGTTTTTAATTATGCTGGCAATTAGTTTGGAACAATAGCTTTCCATTTATCCACACTCAAAATACATTTTGATCTTTTTGGCAGAATCGCAGTTTTTCTCGCTGCATCCACAAATGAGCGCATTCACCTGTGACAGTCTGCCTTGTCGCTAGTGTTGGGCTACTCTTTTGACCTGTAACCCATGCTCTGAGAATTGCGGCATCAGTATCTTGTGTAGAAATTGTGCGACTTTCATCCGAATCTTGCTACTTTTACTTCATTTAATTGATACATGTTACATGTGTGGAGATTAACGTCATTATTATTGAACATGAATCTCCTTTTAAGTCATTCAGATAAGCATATAACAGAAAAAATCGATCCAACTGGCGCATCGAATTTTAATCGCTGCTTTTGCCATCTAGATTCCTCAGAAAAAGTCTTTGAATGAGAGATTTAGTGATTTTACTACAAATTTCTACAAAATTCCTAAACGTTTGTTATAAATGGAGTCTTGTGCACTGGCGCATCTGTTTTCGTTTAAAATCAATTTTAAGTGATGCGACGTTAATCTCTTTCCTTACGAAAAGTGCAGATGTTGTACTAGAATTTTTCTTCCGAATACTGTCTACCACTAACTCTGTACCACAAATACATTAGCACTTCACTCTTTTTGCCAAAATATTTTGTCGTCTGACCACCTGAATAAAACACTTCTCTCTCCCCATGTGTGATGGCTAGAATTATTACAAGACAGGCAAGATGGAAAGAGGTAACCTCATAGGCAATAAAAAAAGTTTCAAATTTTATTTCTCAATTTGAGAAGAAAGGAAAGCCTTTTCAGCGCAAAACTCTCCGTTAAAAAACGAACTTAGACGTCCATTCTTCTAATATGTAAAGGCAATTCAAACAAAACGAATACTAAATTTAGCTTACCGAATGCACACTTATTTTGATCGTTTAACTTTCAGTTTAGAAAAATTAGCTTTTAAAGTGGATGAACTGGGGTTTTTTTGTATTTAATTATGTCTCTGAAATCTGAAGGATAGTTTATCCATCGTTCGATAAGAAAAAATATATAAATACGAACTATCTGCTTTTAAATTGAACCTGAAATATGAAAAAAGACTTCTCCACTGCTATGAGACTAAAAGATTCTTCGCGGTTCTTGGGTGTCCAGCTATATTCACCACGAAATTTCCTCTTTATACTACCGAATAGGTTGCGTATTTAGATCTGTTAATTTAGATGATATGCCCGAAAAAATAGTATCTGGAAAAAAGGGCTTTATTGTAAATTAAATTTTTTATCGCTTACTTTGTTTCGAAAGTTATAGTCCTCTCGAGTGGTGATCAAATCTTTTTTAAAAAATCGTGGACAAATGGAAGAGCGATAACTCAACGGCCTTCCCTTCGCTATTTCAGTCAGAAATTTTGTTTCTTAAAATGCCCAAACCGATAAATTTGCACATCCAGTTTCCTGCAGTATTAGCTACGGTATGCAAATTTACATGGCAGGTAATAAATTTATCATGTTACTGAGGAAAATTCAGATTTCATCTAAAATATTTCTATTTTTAGATTTTGAACGAGGAAGTATTGAAGTTACTTCAAACCGGGGGAAAGGGATGATATTTGGTAGTTTTTTTATAATTTGAAACTTCGCTAAACATGCAGAATAATTCGTTAATTCTCTTGAAATTTATTTCCTGTCTAGATTCAAA
Source organism: Araneus ventricosus (assembly GCA_013235015.1). Classification (NCBI taxonomy): domain Eukaryota; kingdom Metazoa; phylum Arthropoda; class Arachnida; order Araneae; family Araneidae; genus Araneus; species Araneus ventricosus. The sequence goes on along the minus strand of BGPR01035258.1, from coordinate 1,167 downwards.
ATAAGTTGAGTAAAACCTTGAAACTCTAAAGTAATCGGAATTCTTAAGTTTTAATTTATATGTGCCTGAAACTTTGTTTCCGTACTGATAGTTTTACAAAATATTAGTTTACTCGTGTATAAAATTAGCTACCAATCGATATTTTCCAAGTAATTTGATTACCATTTTTTCCCTTTAAATAAAAGAGAAAATAATAGTATCCCATACACATGGTTATTATTAGACAATTTATGATTATGATAAGTATATGCTTTGAAAAAATATGAAGGCAGACTTTTACAAACTGGACTAGAAATTATTTTTTCGATCATAATGCCTAAGCGCCGACTAATTCCCAGGACATCCATAAACAATCTTTACAAAAGGACCTTCAGTACTAATCTTTTGGCTTTTAAAAACTAAGTTCATTAACTTTTCAATCGTAAAATTCAATTTTAAATTAAATACCTTCGATGAGAATCTGAAACTTTACAATTTCCCATTTTTATTTGGTAATGCGGGAAACAACGCCTTTCATTTTTTACCCTGTACTAAAAATGTGATCTCGAACTTACAGTTAATTTCTCTTCATCAGAAGGTTACTGAGAAGCTTTGCTAGCGAGCCAATCAGTAGTCTTCGGCACTATACGAGGGAACGTTTTGATTATAATGCCTGATCACAATCTTAATCAAAACTCTTCCACCCACACCTTCAGGTGAGAAACTTTCTTAAATCGACTTCCAAAATACCAAACTCATATCGATATGCGAACTAAAATTAGCCTATAAAAGCATCTTGTACTAATAAATGAAATCTACTTTGGCAGGACCTTGTAGAAGTGATGGTATTTAGAGAATGTTAAGGCATAAAGGAAAAAATTTTACAGAATAATTTTTAAGTTAATATCTTAATGTTAACATGTGTTGTTAAAACTTCATTCATGATTAAAAATGGAAAATACGAGACAATCCAGTCTGCGTACTTCCTAAAAACTGCACCCCTCAAAATTCTTATATTTTAAGACTGTGAATTTATGGGTTGAGTGTGAATTTATGGGTTGGGTGTAAAAATTTCAGTACGGCTCTTGAAATTGGTTACTTAAAGAATTACCTATAGAGATTTAATGACTTTAATAGTAAATCAGAATTATTCTGCATGGGTAAGTGATTTAGTCAGAATTATTCTGC
>BGPR01035257.1:0-16062 GCA_013235015.1 Araneus ventricosus | reverse complement strand
TCAAAATTAATTATTTTTTTCAAGATTAAATGGGTGGTGGCCAAATGTGGAACATTACATATTCCAGTTCTGGCCACATAACTTCATTATTGTGTTTTGAGCCATTACATAAATTTAAGAATATCTGGATGAAATAAAATCAACTAATTTAGTTTTGTTTTTAAAATAAAAGCAACTAACTTAATTTTATTTCTGAAAAAAAAGTAACCAATTTAGTTTTGTTTGTTTTCATTTTACATAGTAATGGCTCCAATTAAAAATAAGAAGGCAGGTAGCATTTCCATAAAAAAAATTTGCTACTCGCCATCTAAAGTTGGTAATGCAGTTAAGGCCATTCAAAATGGAATGTCAAAAACATCTCCATTTTGAACATTTACCTCACATTTATGTTAGAAAATTTCAACTTGAGGAACCCGACTCGAGTGATGAGGAATATTCTTTTATATGCATGGATTGCTCTAATTTTAAGAATGATTCTGATGAATTTGATTAATGTTGCAATTAAAAATTATAAAAATACATATTTGTGGATATTGTTAGCGAGTATAATAATGCAAATTCTTGATTTTTTTTAAAATCTATGCTTTTGCAATGTATCAAAAAAATTTGCGAGTATATATAGCTGAAAATTATAGTTTGTATTTTATCAATCAAATTAAATTATTGTTTTCTGCATTCCTGTTTCTTTTTTTAAAACTGAAATCTGCAGCTAAAATCAGTTTAGGTAAATTTTATTATATATCTTTATAAATTCATCAAAAAAAATAACAATTAAAATAACAGAAAATAATGTACTAAAATAAATATTTCATAATGATTTATTTTTACTTAAAATTCATTAAAATGTCTGTTAAAAATATATTATTAATGTGGCCAAAACTGGTGCAAATTGGGTTAATTTATTTAAAAATTCATAACTGAATCTAAAATATTCTTCAGAAAATTTTTATAACTAGCAGAAAGCCAATAAAATTGGCTAAAGAATAGTATAAGTATGATTTAATATGCTTTAAACAGTCATCTACCTTATATATTTGCATATACATACTCAGAAACACACACAGATATATAGAATGTATGTATGCATAAATAAAATTTAATGTGTGAATAGAAAGTGTGATTGTTCTATAGCAATTGATCTATTTCACCCGATGAATTATTAAAATCAGTTTTACAGTGCTTTCAACATATTTGAGAAAAATCTCCTGAAAAATAGTTTAACTACTGCTGCAGGTACATAAAGAGCACACAAAACTCAAAACAGAAATTAATTTTTTTATTGCTATAGATCAATCAATCACACTTCCATAATGTTGAATCGCAATCTGCATAAAATATACTCATTCAAACAATGAGGGTTGATTAGCCCAAGGTAAAAATCATCGAGTGTTTCAAAATTTTATAATTTGTACACACACCAATGCATTGAAATACCGAATTATTGAATATACTGAGAATACCGAGTTATTGAAGATACTACTGAATTATTGAAGATACTACTGAATTATTGAATATACTACTGAAATATTGAAGATACTACTGAAATATTGAATATACTACTGAAATATTGAATATGCTACTGAAATATTGAATATACTACTGAAATATTGAATATACTAGTGAAATATTGAATATACTACTGAAATATTGAATTACTATAGAATGCTAATAATCGAAATTATTGTAAAGAAAGAATATAACAGGGTTTCAGAATATAATTTGCAAACTTTTGCTACGGAAATTTGCAAATTTGTCTCATAAAATATTTTAACAAATAAAACATTAGCGAGAAATTAACACATATGTTAAGCAATTATCTATTGCTGAACAAATTATTTCGCTCCTGTTATGTAATATTTCAATTTTGGCATTTTAATATGAACAACAGAAATCTAACATCTAATGGTAAACACTAAACAGTCCACTGCACGTTACGTTTGAAATAAGGAAGTACTAAAAATAAAACAACAAACTAAAGAAACAACAAAAAGCTAAAGAATAATGGGGGTACTTATTCTTACCTTCTAATTAATAAATACTTGATCCACAATTTCCTTGAGCAAGTCAGGGTTCTCGCTTCGATTGTCCAAAAAAATACGACATGGCGTCCGTTTCTAAATCCTTTTTCTGTGTCTTCTTAATATTTCCCGCTCAATGGTTGGTACGTCATCCTGATTGACCAATGAAAAGCGTCCGTGATAAAAGAACGGGATCTGACCTTAAAAGTGGAAAATATCCTACAACAATATACGGGTTATGCCCGTAAAAAGGGAAAAGTGGCTGGTGACCGTAAAAATTACGGGCAGTGGCCCTGAAATTACGGAAATTTTTGAGAGTGCATAGCCTCTGTTAGCCAAGGAAATAGTTCTTGTTCAATGAGCAATCAAAATTTTTTCGTGCCTTGTTAAAATTTTAGTTTCCTGTAATCTTAACGACAACTGGATAACGATTTTTGCACCTGAATCCTGTCTTGAACGCTTTGTATGTCGATTTAATTAACATTTTGACTATGCTTGTAGTTTAGCTGCGTTCTGAAAGAATATTGATGTATAAATATAGATATATTCACATATTTCAAAAAAATATTTTGAATTTTGTGTGCCTTGAAAGTTTTCAATAATGAATAAGACTTGAAATTACAACTGACAAAACATGTATATTGCTATGAATTTTTCATAAATGTGTTTGAAACTAATTTGGGGCGTTTTTCGGTCCTGTTCAAAGTTTTATAACATTTAAGACTGAAGAGAGTGTTCTGCCTTTTGATATTTCCAAGGCAGATTCTTTAAGAATTTTAAAATGAACTAATATTTGTTCATTAAATTGTTTCTTACATAGCTATTTGTAGTCTCATTTTGCCACTTGATATGATATTGGACGATAAGCTAAACTGCTCCAGTGAGTTTCTATTTGGATGGATCAAAGAGTTGTTGCGTTATTTAAGCCATCAGATATCTTAGCCATCGGGATAGGAAGCTGCCGATTCCCATAATCTATTCCGAAATCTTAAAGAGAGTGATCACATGAGGAGAAAGGCACATCCACAATCAGAATGAAGGAAACCAATACGAGAGTGTGCATCCCTCTAATTTCTTGTATAATGACATAATATACGGTGCGTTCTTTTCACTTTTCCTTATAAAGTATTGCAGTGCAGGGATTTAGCGCAGATGGAGCCCCTCAGGATCTCACCATCTTCAGGTGAATACGGGTGTCCCAATCCCGAGATACCGAGGACCTTTTTCTCGCTTCAAATCTGCCTTTCCGTACGTCTTCTGTATTTTGATATTTATTTCCACCTCTGGATGGGAAGCGTGGGGCTCTCCATCAAAAGCTGTCGCCGCTCCGCGTTCTGTTCATTTCTCCATATAACGTTCTGGGTCACGGGGATTTATCACAGATGGATTACCAAATCCCGCATACGAATCACATTCTAGGATGACGCAACAGTCGTTTTTCATATACGTACACAGTGGGGCGCGTTTTTTTCTTTGTAGTATAATGTAGAGAAGCAAATATGCTTCTGGGATGTCTTCCTTTCGACCAATTTGATACAAAATTATATACAGACTAGCAGAACGCGCACGGCGTTGCCCGTGGAATCAGGACTTCAAAAACATGAAAAAAAAATCGCCCACAATAACACGAAAAAGTTTTGAAACAAAATCAAAACAAAAGATACACATTGATTTTCCCGCGATAATGACATGTAGAAAAGCAGTACAGAGTACGTTATTCCAAAACAATAATAAAAAAAAAAATTGCAACGTGAAAATCTTTAATATACAGCAATGGTGTATCTAAGTTATGCTGATGCAATACAGTCTCAAACCACAGTACCGTGACGTTTCAAGGTCACGACAGTACCCCCTTCGTCACCCCCCTGGAGCTTGCGTGAAAAGCTATGGCACATTTTACGCAGATGGTAAAGAAACTCTTTTAGATCATCACGAAAAAAATTCTCTCATAATTCAGCGAATTACGTTAGAAGTTCAAAGCCAACTTATCACCCATGTCAGAATCTTCCAGCACTGCTTAATTTACGACTAAACCCTTGCGTCCAACGAAATGATTTCAAATTATTCCTAGCAAAACATGCTAAAAATTGAGGAGAGAATAATTCCAACAGATGGCGCTAGCCGTAGCCAGGGTGAAACTCACCGTTCCGGAGAAAGAACTTCATTCGAAAAGAATTTTTTTAACCCTTTAAGAAAAAAAATTATTCAAAACGAACGGACAAAGATATTTTAACCGTTCTTGTTTTAAATGAGAGATAAATACCTCTGTTGTTACCATAAAAAAACTGAAAATCGTAGGTTTATTAGAACGTTGGATGCGAGGGAAAAAAACATTGACAGTTAAAAATATAAGGAGAAAGTGACAATTTTAAAAAAATTCTCAAATTCAGTAAATTACGTTAGAAATTCAAAACTAACTTCATTAGAACGGAAATCGCATGCTCTTTCCGATGGTGTATATATTTTTATCGTAAACTTATTCGTAACTATTCTATTGAGAAATTAGTGCGAAAAATCAACCAAAACAACACAAAACATTAAATAAAAAAAATTCTAGATTAAAATTTAAAATTCCGGCTTCGAGGTGCATTCAGTCACCATTACGACTACCTGTGTACCAAATTTCATGGCTGTAAGTGCGATAGATTCGTCTGGACATCGCCGACAAACACACACGCACACACACACACACGCACACAAACATTGCCTTTTATAAGTATAGATTTACACTTTTAAGTCACAAGACCATGTACCAAATTCCTTGCATGTAAGCCATTGCATTTTTCAAATATCACTTTCACATACAGATCGAAAAATGGTCAACTCATTCTCGGATGTGGTCCAAAATTCAATTGGCGTGCACAGTTCTGAAGGTAAAACGAGGTACATGATTTCATACATCTGCGTCGTGGTATTTTTAAGTTATTGTGCTCATATGCTTATGGACACAGACTTTCCTTTAGTGGATTTCATCTGAAATTTGTCAGAAATCCACAATTTTGGTTAAAAGACAACATGCCAAATTTCATCTGTCTAGCTCATTACGTTTTCGAGTTGTCGTGTTCACGAAGACAGACATCATTCCAGGAACGTTTTTTTCGGATTCTGGGATTTTTAAAGTGTGGAGATTCATTAAAATCTGGAGAAAGTAAAAAGTACAGACTGCATCTCCAAATGGGTTGGTGAATTTCTATTCATTGATCCAGCGACTCTGAGCTAATATAGGAAGCTAAATTTAGTTAATGAATGGTCTTCTAGAAGTATAGATGCAGAAATTCTCAGCAACATTATGGATAAGATGCCCCAAAAAATACCCCACAAACAACTGTAACATCTATATTGTAAATTTTTAAAAAGTAGATGGCAAGGAAATTATTAGGAAGGGAAGTTGGTCATTTAATCTGTAAATGCTAGTTACTAAAAGATGAAGATCTGAAAAATTTTCCCCAAACAATATTCCTCCAATTCTGTGGTATGTGATACAATGAAACTATAATTAGAAATGCATGTCTAATTGCTCTTCCTTTACACAGAAAATTCACAACAGTACAACAAATAATAGATATATGTGTATAATTATATTATTTTTGTCTTTTAGTTTTCTTAAAATTTCCATGACAAAAGCAGCAAGATATTAGTTTAGAGAGGCAGTGGCATCAACCCAGGGGTACAATTTCTAGGAAGTGCCATTGCGACGAAACAGTAGTGCGTTTATGCTATTTTTTTAAAGTAAAATATGACATGTGACCTAAAAATAATACTGTGCTCTATTTACTCTTGCTAAGCCACTGATGACGACTGGGGTAAAAGAAATCCTATTATTCCTGGGGCGCTACTTACCCTCTCTGCGCCACTAGTCTTGTTTACAAAACATATACGCGTATGTCACATTCATAAACGCGTATATGTCACTTTATTAAGTCAAATTCGATGAGGGAGTGGAAAACAAGCCATTACTATGCTTTAGGAAAATCTACACTGCTAAAAATAAAAGCCAAACAATATTTCCGTGCTGTCACCTATGAATTCCCTTTAAGAGAAACTGACACATGCGGGTAGCATGTTAATTTACCACAGTATAAGGGTAAATATTTGAAATCTTGCTGTACTTCGCTGTAGACATTCATCACATAATTTAGGCAGATTCTGAAACATATCTCAGGACAAATATTGCAGATTCCTTCCACAAAAAAAACCCACTGGTGTGTGCAATGAATGCATTGTTCTTGATGTACGTTTATTATTGAAAGCACTGCTCTTTAACATTCCATGCAGTTTGGCGTCAGTTTGTGCAAGATTCAAGGAATGAGTTGGATATGTTATATGAGATATTATGGAAAATATTTTTCCCTGTAATTTTTTACTACAGCAAAGCCATAAAATTCCGTAGACAAATCCCGACCTTTGTAATACCAACCTGCTTTTAGAACTCTATCCATGTCTAGACCTCTTCTACGACTTTAATCGACTGCACGTTTCCTTCTTCAACCTCAGTAAAATTATGACGGAATGTCAATATTCTTATATTCAATAAAGGTATATGCTTTGCTTATGTCTTAATGACAAAATAACATGTGAGGGTATAATTGCTGTATATTTTGATGCATAGGCTATACAGGCTAAATTTCAATGTTAGTTGTCACTAGAATCGAATCAAAATGGCATCGCAATTCCCAAATCTTTATTTAAACGCGGATGAATGCTGGCAGTCTCAGTTCCATTTATTGATTCAATTTCTAATGAGAGATCAATCAATGGATAGTTTCTAATCTATCATTTGGAAGTTTTTCTCAAGATGTCTTGCCTTGTAAATTCAACCGTTAGAAAAACAGTAAAACTATTCTTGATTTTTAAGTTGATAAATTCCAATTTTATATACTCAGTTTAAAATAATATTTAGTTTTAAACTGAATACGGAACATCTAGAAATATGCAGCTGAAATGTCACCTTACCGGTGGATGGTACTGGTATTTAAACTGCATGTGGTAAGTTTTTCCTAAAACTTTTGCTACTGGAGGAATAGATTTAGAGCTACGCAGTTATCTCACTTTCATTCATTTCCACCTTTTATTGCGATATAGATGTTCGAGCCACAACGTATGTATTTAACCGTAGAAGAAAGCATATTAAGAAAACTTAAGTAATGATGTGTAATAAAGAACGTGACAGCCATCGAAAAGCACTTTGGTATATAAGAAACCGGCAGTGGTTTGAAATTTAATTGTGTACTTTCTCAAATTCTACCTGGTAACTTTGACAGTCGTATATTTTACTTTGTCTATTTAGCAAAGTTCGTTAATGTTTTAACGCTTTTGTTTATTCAATGGAGGGAGAATCCAAGCCCTCCCCCCATTACTATACCCACCAGGGAAGCGAGAACCTGCTTACTTATCCGGAGCCTTCTCATCCGTATACTCGCGGTGTCCCCCCGGTGGGATTATAAAGGCGGTATCACACTACTGGACATCCATCTACGCCCATCTTCCGAAAGCGGTTTCGACGGCTCGGGTTCTCCCCCGATGTGTCCTTGAGCGTAGGGGGTGGACGCCCCTTCTTTACGATTTGACACCCCCCAGAAAATGGATGACAGTTCCAATGCGTAATTGCCTTTTAGGCGATGAAGATAGAGGGGTTTTTTGTCGTTTGTATTTTTGCTGTCCTTTAATTTCCGCGTTTGACTTAACACTTGTCGTTTGTTGCGTTTGTCTGCCATGGATACCAATACTTTTGTGTAGAGAACCGGCCTTTATCCGATTGTACCAAGGGGTGTTAAGGGGCCCCGCGCCAGAGTGCAACAAAGAATGTTCTGAAACTTATTCAAATTAAAATCAAATATCGTTTTGATTTCAGAACATTATCCTGAGGAATTTTTTTATGTTTTTAAAGTCGCCTGCACACCAGTGTTATCCAATTTTTTCTTACAGCTGGCTGAAACTGTTTCAGAAGTCAACAGTCGTGGCTAAACTTTTTTTCTTTTTTTTTTTGCTTAGTTCAAAGTCAAGACTGAAGATTGTAATTTTTAAAAATTATTTTTTTATTTCTGAATTGTAAGTGTATACTTTGTGTCCTTAGTGTTCATGTATAAATGACTCTTTAAGGTCCTGAATTCACTCATGTAACTTAACTGTTCTACAATGTATCCCACCAAAAAAGCAATAAAAAATTTCTGACTTCTTGAGTTTTTAAAAATAAATTTTTAAGTGTTAAGTAAGTAAGCTCATTAAAAGTATTTTTTAAATTATGAATTTTTTTATAAAAATTATTATTAATTTATTTAATAAATGTGATATTGTTAATTTATTCATTATTATTTCTTAAAACATAAATATATTGGGGTGATCCAAAATTATTTCCACTTGGGCCCCGCATCTCCTAAAGCCGGCCCTGTTGGTGTACGCTAGTAGTAATGTTCATATGTGAATATAGTAAATAATTATATTAGGAGTGTTATATATAGATGAAATACAATTCATTTATGGAAATCAATTTTCTTTTATTGAATTTTCAAATTAGCATCAAGTTTATATTGAGAATATAAAATATTGAGAATAGTGACGTATCTACATAAAATTATAAAATGTAACATTCTGTATTTTTGAGTAAAAATATTAATTCTCACAATTTTTTTATTATATGTCATATGCGTGCTTAGCTATCAGAAGTGGTCAATGTTAACAATTGGAACATTGTAAAAATAATATATAAAAGTCTTTTCTTCATATCTTATATGATTGATAGCTTTAAAGTTTAGGAATAGAAGATAAAATATGCGAAAAAGTAATTACACCTGGATCTGAATTCTTTCTGTAATGGGTTAAATGGATTCTTTAAATTACTTAAAAATAAGCATGCATGGTTAAAAGTGAAGGCAGTTAAGTTGAAATTCAAGAATTTAATTCTTGCTTTTGAATAAAATGTACTCATTTTTATTCAAATATACTTATAAAAATAAGTGCTTGCCAAATATAATTTTTAAATAATTCATTTTTACCATATGTATTTTTATATCATTCTTAAGCGATTAGGTGCCTTATGCGAGACATTTTATAGAATAATTCCTTCGAAGATCCGTTTTTACATGCAAATGCGATTAAATAAACCGTTATTGACTTTTAGATTTTTTAGTAGACATGATTTGAAAAAACAAACTGAAAGAAAACGGGTTTAAAAATGCCATTACAAAAATATTGAAATAAAATTAGCTTATATCAAACTAGTTATTTTAAACAGCAATTACCTAACATAAATAAGTCAGAAGGTTATAATTTTATAAACCTTTATCTTTACCATAGTTTTCAATAGCTCTAAATAAGTTTAGCAGTAATTTAGATTTTTTTTCAAAATTAAGAACTTTTAAATTTTTTATTTATTACAATTTTTCCACTCAATGCATTAACAAAACCATTCTTAATTCTATTTGCCTCTGTAAGAAATTATAACAAGTGAACAGCGCAAACTTTATCAAGACAGAAACACATTGCAGATTATTTCATATTTTATTTTTCTGAAGAAGTTAGAACTTGTCTTTTTCGTGTAATTGATACCACCGATTCCAGAAAGCTGGCTTTTCTTGAATTGAATCAATTAAAGGCGAACTCTTTTTCAGCAGACCAAATATGCATCCATGGCGATAAGACGATTACGAAATAGCCAACGTTAAAGAAAATCGCGCCTTAGTCGTCAGTGACGTCACTAGCAAGTCGAACCTGATAGGATCAGTTATTCAGCACGACGGTCTTCCGCGGTAGCTTTTCAGCAAAAGAAAAAAGAACCGTTGTCGCTTCCCGGGGTAATAAAACTGGTAACAAGGAACTAGAAGCCTGACCGTCCGAAGACAGGGAAAAATTCCGTAGTGAGATACCGCCTTAAAAGTATTGTGTATTTTGAGCTTCTAATGAACCAAACAATAAATTCAGATAGTCACTGTCAATAAGTAACAAAACTGGTGAAAACAATTAAATAGATACGGCGCCAGAATCGGCAAATCGTAAAGGAATCATGTTCCTTCATGATAATGCAAAATTTCGCACGCCTTTGGTAACACGTAGAAAATTATTGGAGCTTGGCTTTGAAGTAATGCCGCATTTCCCACATAGCCTTGACTTAGCATCATCTGATTATCATTTATTCAAAGTTCGCAAAACTTTCTGATTCACAAAAATTTAACTAACGATGAGAATCTAAATTCGCATTTGGATCAGTTTTTCGCTGAGAAGTACCAAAAGATCTATGATTGCGGAATCATAAAATTAACAGAAATAAGAGAAAAGATCATCGAACAATATGGAAAATACATAACTAATGAAAGTCCATCCTGTTAATAAAAAAATTGAATTTTGTTTTACACTTAAAAAACCGAAATTATTTCCATGCTAACCCTATATATCCCGAACGTTCTGCTACTTTTACAGCAGAATTTTTCCGATAAAATGATTTTCAAATAAAGTAATAATGCCTTTTCCTTACGATTCCTTTTGTATATCTTTATGAAAGGCAATTTCAAAGGTTATTATCATGATAATAATTAATTTTAAGAAATGATATTATTGTTCATTCTTATTCGTATGTGTGTGGTTTTTTTCGATGGGTCAAGGGATTTGAACACATTTTAGAAATTTTTCTAAGTATGAGATAAATGCAATGCATCTTTTTTATATTTTTCTAATGTATCAAAAGTTTCACACAAACAACTGCTTGATTTTTTTTTAGTTAAAGCGTATATAAGGCCGCGGTGGCCTAGTGGTTAGGTCTCGGTCTTGGGACCGGAGGGTTCCAGGTTCGGAACCCGATTCCACTGAAGATCCGCCGTGTATGGGGCCTGTTGCACGCTAAATCATACGTGGTGGCCAAACCCTCTCCCGTTGGTGTGGCGTAGAAGCTTGGAGAGGGGGGTGCCAGCTCAGGTGCCGACCTCGTCATCTGACCGCGGTTCAAAATTACGAGGTCCGTCCCAAAATAGCCCTCGTGTTGCTTCAAAACGGGACGTTAATATAAATAAAGTTGAGGTGTATGTAAGTGATTGAAGATAGAATGCATGATATTTTATGTTATAAGTTTGCAAAATTTCGTAAAAATAACTTTAGAATTATTTTTATAACATTAGTTCTTTTTAAAAAACTATTTTTGTGAAATATCCTTATGACACCTTTTACATTAAAAGCCGTCGTTCGTAAAGGCCATTGTCAAATTATTTCTACTGTGCAAATCGTATCCGCTCGAAAAGGCTTTATATATTATTTTTAAAGTTCATTTGCACTTTTATATTTGCACTACCCGATATAAAATTTCCGGAAAATAATATGGATCACATTTCAAAAGAAAAAGAGGGGAGGAGGGCAGTTTCAGTATTTGCCCCTGTGCCCCATTTTATACAGTTACTCTACTGGGCGGAATTGCAAGTTTACTTATTATTAATCAAGATAAAACAAATTAAATATGCTTATTTACGAATGCAGCAATTTTTATCTGTTATTTAAAACCCTCTGATTCCTAAGACCATTGGAACTCGGGGAATTCAGAAATTGGGACGCGCTAGTTCTTCAATCAAAGAAAAAAACAAAACTTCCTACTTCCCTGAAAAACCACAATGACAACTTGCATTCTTAAGGTATTGATATATAAAAGATGACTCTGCACAAGTAATGGTTATTAGGGTTTTTTTTTACAAAGACATGGGTTCGACTGAAATGAGAGTTCTAAGAAAATCTCCGCAAAACTCATCTCGGTGAATCATTCTAACGAAAAAAGCACACGCTTCGGGTATTGGTATTCAGTCAGTAAGGTTTCTTGCACACACACCGATTTGTGTCGGCCGACACAATTCCTTTAGTGGAATGAAGTAAAGACTAGAGAGTAGGAGTTTGCACTGCACACGCACCGACAACGACAAAATAAAGCCCAGCAGTCATCGATTGCCGCTGTCTTTCTCCGGCGCTATAAATTGCTGGCGTAAATTCTATTTTTCCTTGCTCATTCGCCGATTTCGATTGTGCGACGGTCTTGTGGTTCCTTCCGCAACGCTTCGCCGATAAAATGTTGACCGATTTTATGTAGAGCGTCACAAATCGGTGTGTGAGCAAGCAGCATAATATTTAACGAAACGGGGTTGAAATTTTGAAGGGTAATTTGGGCGCTTCGAACGCCCATCACTTGATTCTTATCAATGTAATCGTACATTAGTTCCATGTAAATGTTTTGGAAATCCGTGTTTTTAAACCTTTTCTGTATGAACTTCAAACGTTGTAAAGCAACATCATAATTATCTGATGAGAGAGTCCTGTCTTTTTTCCATGGTAATTTAATGACACATCTGCCATCCATACCTTGTAAGAGTTGTGCAACTGTGTGTTCTCTTTGTTAAGCGTAGACATCTCTTTTTCTTGGCTTGCTTTAATTCCAAGAGTCTCCAGGTCCCAAAAGGCGCGTACATCTTTATCTCCTTTCTGAATAGTTACTTTGTCCGAGCAGATGTTGTGAATAGCAGATGTTTTATCAAACTTTATGTTGGTCATTAATCTAGAACCACTTAGAATCCATCCAAATAAGGAAGGCATCAAAACTAGACTCTCAGTCAACTTTTTAGGAGGTTTAACAGTCATCACGGTCCATTTGAAGCCGGCTCCAATCAAAACTTCGATTGGCAAATCACCTTTAAGGATCAGCAAGTTTCAGTTTCTTTTGGTGAGCAAAAAGAGTCCATTGGAACAGTTTGATGAGGTGCATACTTTGTTTGGGGTTAATAGCAAGATAGCTTAAGAGCACACAAAGAGCGGATTGTAAATTTTAATTGCATTTATTTGATATAGCGAGAGATCGCACTCACACACTCAAGATACACAGCACAACAATACAAGGGGAGAATCGAAGCGTCCATCCGGGGATTTTACCCCGGGGGTTGTAGATTTGAACTAGGAGGGGTTGCTAGGGGCGGACAATTTCGCCCTTGGCAGTGTTTACAAATATCAAAGCAAATATAAACTCACACTACTAAACATACGTTTTAGAGCTTTCAAATGCACTTAATCTAACACTTGATCTATCCAAATACTAGGCAATTCCAACTGAAATCTTCTTCGAGGTTGCGTTTCCCTTGAATGAGACTCAAATCCTGGAACCTCTAGGTAGAGGCGTACCAGGGGGGGAGGGGGGTACTGATGTTCCTTTTTAATGTGTTTGAAGTCAGAAAAAATTTTATTATTTTCTTCCTCAAATTCTTAAAAAGTACCCACGTTTTTTTTAAATTTCAGGAAATTATTCAGATCATTCTATTTACTTTCAAATTTAGTTGTATTCAAATAAGTGCTTAAAGGGCGAGGCGGGGTATCCCCGTATTAGGTTAGCATCGCTTCTAGATGCTGTAAGGTGATTGATGTCTTTTGGAAATGAATGGCAAAGGGCCATCCTTAGAAAATTTCTCGTTCCGTCCCATTTCCAAGAAAATAGCGGTCAACAGTGGTGGAACTAACGACTCTATTCATTTTCTGGAATCTATCAGGTCTGAAGAGAATTCTTCGATATTTAAAAGGGACATCTGAACTCCAGTTATTATTTTGTAAATCTGATAGTGATAATATTATGATTAATGTTTATGTTGATGCTGATTGGGGGGCAGATACATATGATAGAAAATCTATTTATGGGTACATTATTTTCTTTAATGACTGTCCTGTAATTTGGTCTGTCAAAAAGCAAACATCTATTGCATTGTCCTCTACCGAGGCAGAAATTTTGGCTTTGGCAAAAGCTATTCAGGATCTAATTGTACTTTAGAATGTAACTAAAGCAATTTTAGGGGTTGATAACAATAATGTTTCAGTTTATGAAGATAATCAGTCTGCAATTAAAGCAATACTGAATGAAAATAATTGTGCTAGACTGAAACATTTGGATATTAAATTGAAATATGTTAGGGATATTATAAAATTGTATAATATAGATCTTGTATATGTTTCTACTGAAAATCAGTTAGCTGATCTGTTTACAAAATGTTTACCTAAACCCAGATTATGTTATTTAAGAGATAAATGTAAATTAATGTGTAATTAAGGGAGAGTGTTAAGAATAATCACACTTACTGCCTGGTTTGTTTTGTTATCTGTATGTTAACCGTAACTGTATGTAGTTTACTTGTGCAGTCTGGAAACGCTTGTTTTAAGCGTCGCTAGTGTCAGTTGTACACAGAGAAGTAAGTGCACTGCTATGTGCTTGATTCAGTTATTTTTTATCTTAATTAAACTTCTAACTAATTGTCATAGGCCTCTAATGTCATTTTATCTTTACAGATCGTGTATCTGCGATTAAATTTAAACTGTTTTCTAGATTTGATTAATTTTTTAAAATTTGAGTTAAGAATATGATTTGAAGTCAAAGAGAGAGCGATTTTCGCTAATAACTACGTTTTGTTAGTAGAATAAATTATGAAATTAGGGTTCAAAAGTAATTACTTTTAAAATGAGACAAAATGTAAGTTTTTTTTCAACAAATATTGACTGTTTTTTAGGTATAATTTTGTTTATGAACGTTAATATTTCAGCATTAAGAAAATGGCGATATATAGTTTTCCTCTATATTTAGTAAAAAGATGGAGAATTTTTCAACACTTTTTAATAAAAAAGTTAGTTTTTTTACAAATTATCATTAATTTATTGAATTAATAAAAAGAAGGACGGTCTAGGAGATGCTATTAAAAATCGGATGTTTTTTGAAACAGTGACAAAAGATTATCTGTAAGGGTGTGTTGTGAGGTCGTGACAAGCAGCAACGAATTTTCCCACGAGAAAAGTGACCAGACCTCCCAGATCGCTAGCGGAAAGCGGCCGGAGAAAAGGGTGCCGACGCCGGCAAAGCCCCTTTCCAGATTACATCATCCGGAGGGTTTTCGTTTGAAACTCGCCACCGCTTGACCTCGAGTGGACACACAAGCAGCCAGGAAAATGCATTGCGTACGCCTAGAGCCAATGCCATTGAGGAATCAAAGACAGAGTTTTGTCATTGGGAGAAAAGGTCTCCTCTTCGACAAATGAAGAGCTGAACTTGTGACCCCGCCTCGAAAGGGTAGGTTCCAAGGAGGCTTTTTAAGCTGGAACTCTAGAGGGATTGAGGAGATGATCAAGTTAGGGTTCGTTTGGAGAACCGGAGATTAAATTCTCGTGACCGAGAATTTGGGAAAAGCAGTTCTCAGGCTGAGAAGCTGCTGTATCGGGCCTTGTCCGGTGAACCTAAGCCAACCTTTGGCTGATTATCGCTCGTCTCGAGTGAGAAGCTTTTAGGAACTTTGATCGAATTAGACGTGCCTTACGTCACTTCAAATTACCTTCTTGGAATAACCCGTGAGTGGTTATCTGTAGATATCTGAGCGATGCAATCCCTCAGATCATTATTCCGGACATCGGACATATACTCGCCTAGAATAGAACTTTTAGAACTTTCTACATTACCTCGAGTGAACTCGTGACAAATCTGCAAATTGTATCCAGATTTATTTTTGACTTGTTTTATGCTATCTCGTCCTGAGTAAGCGGAATTGTTTTGATCTGATATTAATTTGTACATTCTTGTATAAATTCCATTAATCAAGAATTTTAATTAAAAAAATTAATATCCTAATATTGCTGTGTCTGGTGAGTCCTTCATAGCTTAGTATCGCTGAGCTAAGACCCTACAGTGTGTATCATCTTTGCAGCAAACTTGTTTATTGGTAACTTGCAATATTGGTGTGAAGCTTGTCATAACAACTTCACATCAAACTTGTTTTGCAAGTGGGTTGGCCGATTATGCTTTGTTACTTTGCTGAAAGTTTGCTGCAAAGTTGCCACATCAAGTTTGTCATGACAAGCTAATATCAAGAAAAATTAAACTTGCTGCAAGTGTACATGCTATCTGGGTATAAGAAAAATATCTAACATTTATTTAACAAACATAAAATATTGCAGATTATTCTAAATTGCACTAAATCAATAATTTCTACATCTAAGAGATATATATATATATATATATATATATACAGTGTGTATTAAAATGATGTGTCGTTAAAAGATTATTTAA
>BGPR01035255.1:0-16065 GCA_013235015.1 Araneus ventricosus | reverse complement strand
AACACCACCTGTTCTTCAGCAACAACCCTCGACTAGTACCACCGTAGCTGATAAATCTGCCTTTAAACAGAGTTAAAAAATGCCCAGTTCGATGGGTAGATTTTAAGGAATTTTATAATGCGCAGGAATTAAGTACTCCTGTGCATAATAAGTACGTAAAGAAGCACCAAATTAAGAGACTGCAGTAATTTTACATTTCGTGCATGTTTGTTTTCAAACTTTTTCTTTCATTTGTTTTTCTGCTCCTTGAAATTGTTTCCTTTTAACATTGTTGGAAAAGCGTCTTTTAAAAGTTTTTTATACATGAAAGGTAAAGACATTGTTATAAGTGTGCTTACTCGTTTTTAGATTCTCTTTGTATTTTAGTGTTTTATTTTGTAACATGGAACTTTTTGTAACACCGTTCTGTTATCACCATCTGTTTGGTGCAGTATAGCCAAATCTGGCTCTTGCTCCATAAAACCCAATACAACCAACCAATCGGGTCCCAAAGTTTGTACGTGGTGTGTCATCAACTTCCACTTTCTTTACGTCGTCAAAAGTTATCATTGCAATAGTATTTTAAAATTTTATCCACAACTAATCATCCTTTGCAACATAACACTGTCGGTCGATTCTTGAATACGCTTTATATAATGCTCGTCCTACAGCTATTTGTCCTTCTATGGATAAAGCCTGTTCATTCAGACACCTTGCTGATACAAGGGTTCTAGCTTCTGAACCTTTCTGCTTTCCCCCCTTGGAATGTAATGTTTTGCCAAAAATGCCTCTTGCGCCATTAAACCTCAACCAACCAACCAAACCTTGGTGATGCAACATCCGTTACTCACATCAATCCCTTCATTAGTTTTAATAAGCTCAAGCTGACCCATTTATTTTTCATAAACTGAATCATACACATCTTTCTAGGTATGAAATTATAAAGCGATCTTTACAGATGGTTCGAAAATGGCTGAAAGTGTTGGCTTCGGAGTCATTGAGGACGCATACAGCCACACTCTCCCAATATTCACTGCTGAAGTAACTGCTATTTTGTATGCACGTCAGCCTATTTCTTCAGACGAATACCGTAATTTTTGCTTGAATACTGATAGCGAGTGTTTTGCAACAACTGAAATAATCTTATTGTTCTTGTCGCCCGGTCAAATCATGGTACAGCTTCCTTCACTGAGTGGTAGAGGTTCTCATATAGTGTTTTGCTGGGTCCCTAGTTATGTTGGCATTAAAGGCAATGAGCTAGTGGGCCGCGCTGCAAAATCGCCTACAATACCTTTCATGTTCCATTTTGCGACGTGTCGGGGTAAATCAAACGTTATATCTAAGGAAAATGGCAAGAAGTTTGCGCACAAAAGTTAACAATAAGATGCATTCCGCTCATAAAGGGATTAGTATCGTCGAACCAATGCGTAAATGTAAAATTAAATCGTCTGCTCATTTCCCATACTCGATATACGCGTCGGCATTTATTATTCGGAGAATAAGCTCCTAATTGTACGAACTGTGGTGTGGTCAATTCTGTTACCCACATTCCAACCGAGTGCCCGAATTTCTCCACTCGTCATTTAACATATTTCAATTCATCTGTTTTGACCTTGCAAGACTTGGTGGGTGAAGCACTGTTGTGGTGTCTATTATTTTTAATCATTGTTTATTCTTCGGCAAATTAATTCCTTTATTTTTGTTAAGACACTTAAAAATTTCATTGTTTTAATTCTTTATTTAAACTTGCACAAAATTTTTTTTCCCGTTGCACTTTTTTGAACTCTGGACAGCTAACTTTCTTTTAACTGTATACAACCCCCTCTTTAGAATACGGCCTTTTTCTTTCCTCTTTTACCGTGTATACCTCCCCCTTCCTGGAGAAACGCACGTGCACGTTTGAATCGCCGTAATTGCTTAGCTTACTTTATCGAATCCCCGCTGAGGTTTGAAATTAAAAATTGTTCCTCGAGTCTTCCGCTCCTTTGTTAGAAAAGGATCCTAATCTCCCGTTTTACTACTTAGGTCAATTCCACTTCCTGCCATTTATGACTCTTTGACAATAAGCGTGCAACGGACCTCCCAAATTTTACTATCCGACGCGGCAGATTGTCCTTTTTACACAAAGCCCCTTTTTCGAACCCTGTCCAGTTTGATTAATTATCCTTCGGGGTGTTAGGGCAATTCCAACCCTTTTTCTGAGAAACCTCGCCTTCCAATCAGAAGAGTCTAGGGGTTTCCAATTGGTTAACTGCAACTCTTTCGGGCGTACACAAGGGGTTGCTGGATTGTGTGACGGGCTTCTGAGGACAGTTTGGCGTTTTGGCTGAAAATTAAGAATTTTCAGTCTGTGCCTTGCTGATTGAAATTGCTTGGGATTTTGGCTCAAGAATTGAGCAATAAAGGATCGATTTGGACTGTACTTTTTTTTGGTATAAGAAAGCGGGAGAATTAAAACGAAAGGGGAGACTGATCGAAAGACAGAGTTGAGTTCAAGCCAGAATAAGCGAAGATTTTGATTTTTCCTACCTTTGATTCGGCTCAGAGAGATCTGGCAATCAACCTACCCCAGTAGAGGGTTCACGTTTTTCCAGCGTCGGTGAGCTACCATTTTGCGGACTTGCAAAGAGAAGGTTATTCGACGATGAGGGAAATTGATTGGAAAAATGTGTTTCAAGTGCGGCCATGCGTAGGCCCGTTCCTGGGAGCGATATAGAAACGTCCAGGACTGTCCGTCTGGACAATCAGTGAATGTTGGCGCACTGATTAGCCCAGCAAGATTCCAGGCTGAAGTTATCCGGTCACCCGTCCGTTCCAGAAGCTGATGTCGCTGTGTGATTGTCCTAGAGCCAGAAGATGTCGCCAGGCATACCCAGTTGATCCGCCTGCCGAAAGGAGCTGTCGGCTACAAGCCCAAGTGTCCCGAATATGTGTGGTGTAATTATCGGCTGAATTGGGAGGACATTTTCCTTTACAAGGTTCCATGAAAAGGCTCGAAAATGTGTGAACGACTCGCCTCGCCTTCCAGCTCTTGTGTGCGCCTCCGAATCCAGACACCCAGCCCAGATAGCCCTCATCAATGCTGACAGCTAAGTTTCTTTTATTTTTTTAACTGAATATCTTGAATAGAACTACGAATAACACCTAGCAGCATAAATGTAATATTCAGTCTGAACAATTTTTATTGTATTGTTGCAAATAGGTCATTCAGGAAAAATTTTGAAAGTAGGGATTCAATTGTGGATTCTTAAAAATCATAAGGTATTAACAAGGTTACTATGTATTGGAAGTTGTACTCTTTTATATTTTGAGTAAGGACAATTGTAAGAAATGCAGAAATGTATTTTGTGTGCAGGGTAAATTCTTAGCATTAGAAATGTAATGTCAGCCTGCAAACTTCATGATCTTAATCTACAAATCTGATTATACTCGTATGACAAAATTAATGATTGTAATCTTGCAAGACATTACATGTGTAAATGACCTTCACCTGCGAGGGGTCCCCAAACTTTGCATTTCAGAAATTTATGTTAAGTGCTTATGATGCAGAAAGAGTGTTTTATTCTAGAGTGCTAGCATATTGTGCACACGAACATGTCTATCGCCACAAGTGTATATGTTTTATTTTTTTAATCCATAAATAAATTGCATTTAGTTCAACTTTACAGTTTCTGCCCTACTTTAATGGATATGTTTCTCACTCAATGTGTCCCAACAGATTTTCCAGTTCTGGTATTATCTACTTATAAATTTATGTCTGCATAAGGGTTACCTGGGGTTAATAACTAGCTTTCTGAACACAACGCAGTTACGATTATTTTCCTGGCTATTCTATTATACGATCAAAAATTGAATTTAGATTAATCGAAGATAACTACACGAACTGTACCCTAACTTTTTAGAGTTTTTAAACGCCATTGGCTTTTTTTGTTCTACCTAAAATTTTAATATCTTAACCATGCCTTTATGCGTTTTAACTTGCCTGTTTTCCAACTAGTGACGTACATTTTATTTTCGTTCTGTTGAGTCGTCTTTTTTTTTAAATCTGATTTTAACTCTGGTCTTGATAGATCTTGTGTATGGCGCAGATTGTCCAAAACTAGACCTTGTGCCAATGAAATATATTATTATTATCCAGACAATGGTCCATTTCTTCCCACAATCATTTAAGGATTCTGGTGTTGCTAAGCTCTGAGCATTACCTATGCGCGTTTCGGAGGTCTTTGAAGTTGCGTGGCAGTTGTGGCACATCCACTTTGTCTTCCTCAAATCCCCACAGGAACGTCGCATGGTGTAATGTACGGTGACCTGGAGGGGCCAAGGAGACGTTACTTTGTCGTTTGTTCCGGCACGGCCAATCCAACGATTAGGAATCGCATTGTTGAGGAATTCGCTCTCTTCCAGTGTGGAGGCGCACCATTTTGCTGAAAAACGAAATTATTCGAGTCTTCATTTAATTGCGAGAAAAGCCGGATATGTAACATATTAAGATGTGTATTACCACCCATTGTATCTTCCACGAAAAAGAATGGTCCATACAGTTTGTTCTCCGAAATTGCACAAAACACATTCACTTTAGCCGAATCGCGTTTACGCTCCACGGTACAGTGAGGGCTTCCTGCCCCCACTAAGTAAAATTAAACTTTCCTAGGTCTATAATCAATCCTATTAAGATGGAATTTGATTTCTTTTCCCCTAATTTTACGGGTTTCGTATCTCGCTGAATGTTTAGCATCATACTTCGTTTTAAATTTTTGATTTATTATTGGAACAATTTATACAGTTTGGCGATTCACTTTCAATGTTAATTTTTTTTTGTGACCCTCACTACCGCATCAGAGACGGACATCAGAGTCTTTAAATTCACCATTTCTACAATTTGTACCCGTGTGTCCATACCAAAATTATCTTGCATATATAATGTTCCAATTCGTATCTTCATCCCTGACATCTTGTATAAAGGGCAAGAAAGTATTCCTCTACACACATTTTTCTCTTGAGGTCGCGATCAGTTTCATCCCTCTCGACTCCAAAGTTGGTTGCCTCTGATATGAAGACACAAAATTCATGTAGTAATTTTGCGTCCTCTTAACCCGATTCTTCGAGACGGTTACAGAAATAAGCATAATTAATTAATAAGAATAAGAAATTTTAACACAATGATAAAAGTGTATCGGCTAATAAAAAACGCTTTTTAAAATTATAACCAACTTCATAAAATTCTCGTACTAGAAATCTCTTTTCTATTGTTTCATTAAGTTCTTCGACTTTTTTTCTCTTTTTTTAGCCAAAAGAGATAACATGGCTTATGTCACTGGCTTACAATATCTTTTGCTTATATGGATCACAGAATTCTCAACAAGGAGTACGCTTTTAATTCGAATCTTCAGTTTAAATATTATACATTCGCTAAAAAATGAGTATCGTAATCGTATCGAATTAATCAATTTTCTAAGGGGTAGGGAGGCAATAAAGCAGAGTGAATTCCAACAACCAAAGTTTTTTCCGAGCAGAGAAACGAGACTCGACAACCCACAAGCGTTTATTCCATGCGAAATACTCAATTTTCGGTACAGGAAAAGTAAAAATCAAATGAAATCTCTACCACCATGCAAACATTTTTACAACCGCCGTAAACTGCTTTATGGTTCGACACAAAACCCTGGGTCGTCGTCGAGGAGTCTTCTGCGAGACAATAGTGAAAAAATACTTAGACGATTTTCAGCTTTTTAACCAAATTGTAATTATTTTACTGGCCGATTTCGACGCACCCCACCCCCCATCATTGGAGATCGCTGAGATCTGTATCTGCCGATGTCGAATTTACTTTCATAGCTGCGCATACACCATTCGTAGTACGGTACAGTTTTCAATCCTTTGTTTCGGCCTTCTGGCCCCCTCAGGGGCACATCTTCTTTAGGTGTGACGGGCTTCACGACCCCGAGGTACCCTAGTGTCTGGCCTCCTTCCGTTTTTTCCTCCCTTTGAGTTTATTGCTTTTTTTCTTTCCCTCGAGGGTAGGCGAGGGGGCTCTCCATGAGAAGCAGTTGCCGCTCTGTTTGCTTATTGCTTCTCATGGACAGCAAATTACCCCCACGTGTTGGCCGTGCGTGGCGACCCATTAGACGGGAGGTACATTTCGGTCCCCGGTGTATCAATCGGCCGGTATTCCAGCCACTTGGCTGGTCTGCTCAAGGAGATCAAGCGAAGGGGTCACTCCTTGGGCTTGGCGTTAAGGGTGGTCACTGTCCCCGGGGGTGACTCTGAGCGTATAGGTTCCGGCTAGCACCAAGGTAAGCGCCGAGGCTGGGAATACCCAGAGCCGGTGGC
This sequence comes from Araneus ventricosus, assembly GCA_013235015.1. NCBI lineage: Eukaryota > Metazoa > Arthropoda > Arachnida > Araneae > Araneidae > Araneus > Araneus ventricosus. The sequence goes on along the minus strand of BGPR01035255.1, from coordinate 9,756 downwards.
TGCCTTCCCTTGTTCGGCTCCATGGTGCGCGGTGCCGTCGGGCCTGAATCCCCATCAATGTCGTATGGGCAAAAAAAAATCTGGTCCCTTCAGTGGGCAACATAATACTCCAATTCCTCAACACAACAATTTTCCAACTTTCTTAATCATCCAAAGAAAATCTGAAGCAAAAGAAACTTTTCATGGGGTGTCTCCTTTTCTTGTTGAGAAGGCCATTTCCGGGAGCATAGGCGAAGTGAAATCCACTAAGAAACTTCGATCTGGTGACCTACTGGTCGAAGTTGGATCCTTCAAGCAAGCCAAAGAAATTGTAAAACTCAAGTCATTGTCAACAATTCCCGTTCAAGTATGTCAGCATCCAACATTAAACTCATCCAAAGGAGTTATATCCTGCGGTGAATTATTGAATGTTCCAATTGAAGAAATTACTGAAAAGCTGCAAAGTCAGGGAGTGAGTCATGTACGGCGTATTACAATACGGAGGGATGGCCAGCTCCTGAATACTAAACATCTTATCTTAACTTTCAGTTCCGCAAAACTGCCAGAGCATATTAAGGCAGGATATATCCGCCTCTCTGTTAGAGTATACATTCCAAATCCCTTGAGATGCTTCCAGTGCCAACGATTCGGGCATTCTAAATCTTCTTCCCGCGGGACACTGACATGCGCCCGCTGTGCAGAAGTCGGCCATGACGGCACAACTTGCACTGCTAAAGAGAAGTGTATTAATTGCAAGGGCGATCATACCTCATTCTCCAGGGACTGTTTTGCCTGGAAACAGGAAAAAGAAATCATCTCGACAAAAATTAAACTTCAAATTTCTTATGCAGAAGCCAGGAAGATCGTAAAATCGAAATCCCCGACAGCTGGCAATAGTTACGCGTCTGCGGTTAAAAATATATCCGCTACAGTATCCACGCAATGGGATCTAGCTGATATTCCCTCTGGTACTAATTTTAAACCGTCTGCCTCTACCATAATATCCTCTCCAGTTAACGCACAAAATCCTTCTCCAGTTCCGGTGTCAATTTGTGAATCCGCTTCTGTTACAGCTGATTTAAATGGTTTCCAACTTGTAACAAATCGTAAAAAACTTAGATTCTCCTACTAAAACAAAAAGTACCTCTAATGCAGAAAAAATTTCAAATTTTTTTATACCTCATTATCGTAAAGGATTGATCTTCCATTGTTAAAACAAATAACTCAATACAGCAGTAGTGTCACAACAGTTATCTGCAGTGAAACCAAAATCCGACTCCTTTAGTTTGCCTCTGCGGCACAATCATCTTTTCCCATTAGGAGAAAAGGGGTTTTACAATCTCGGGAATCTGATGCTGATGCCGAGATGAGCTCAGAGGATCCCTTAGAGTCTAATGAAGGACTTAGAGACTCACCTGCAGTTACAGGTCCTCCACCCCCTTCAAACCTGAAAAAGTCAAACAAATATAAAAACAAATAGCATTATTGCTTCTCTGTTTTGCACATTCTTCTTTTTTTTAAAAAATTATATTTTAAAAAACAAATGACTATACACTGAATTGTGTTTTAACACTAATTTGCTTTGTTCTTTCATTTTCAACATTCTCTTTATAGATTTCGTCCTTGAAATTTTTTATTTGGTCTTTGCCCACCATGATATTTTAGACATATTTTACATCTGATATATTTTAAAATCTTGCATGTTTTTTATCTCGCATACTGCATCCTTTATCTATCCATTTTGGTAACATGATTTTATCTTTTCATAATATAATTCAAATTTATTTTTAAATTTTATCTACCTCTTTTAATATAACACCATATATTTTATCCACCGTGATCTTGTTTATCTGTATATTTGGCTGGATTTATCAAAAATGGCTCTTGCGCCATTAAACCCCAAACAACCAAACCAAACCTTCGGCCTTCTGGCGGATGAGTTATATAGTTGAAGCTTTCACAGTTTACGTAGATAAACTTAAAATAGTTTGGCGCAGTACAGCCAACTATGGCTCTTGTGCCAGGAAAACAAAACAAACTCAAACTCTGGCGGATGAGTTTTACGAAAAATATCCTCGCATTTGTTGCCAAACTTTTCATCTCGAGGAGCTTCGTCGAATGTCACCAATCACGAGACCGTAACTGCCATAGGGAAGAGATCGAAATCGCACGGTGCTAGTTCAGGCACTTACCGACGTTCTATCGGTAACAAATAATCAAATTTGAAGCTGAACTCAATGGCCAAAATAATGATGCCTCGCATATGAATTGCGTCTCTCCAAACGAATCCTAGACCGTCCAAAATTCCTGTACCGTATTTCTACGAGGTAGCCTATCCATGAAGCAAAGCAGAGGCGCACACGTCAAATTTCAGCTTCAAAAATGTCAAATTGTGCAAGAACCCCCATCTTTCTGAATACTAGTGGTATTGAACTGGAATTTTTGTATAAGTTGCCCTATATCTCTGGCTCTAAAGATATGAAAGAAAAATTACGCTACGTTTCACACATGCGAAGTAAAATTATTTACTACAAATGCTTATGTCCTGTAATATTAAAATTTTTAAATTAAAATTTGCAGTTTTCAATCCTTTATTTCGGCCTTCTGGCGGATGAGTTTTAAGAAAAATAGCGTCGCATTTGTTGCCAGACTTTTCATCTGGAAGCCCTCCGTCGAAAGACGCCAATCGCGAGACCATAACTGCCATAGGGAAAAGATCGAAATCGCACGGTGCTAGTTCGGGCATTCAACTGCGTTCAATCGGTAGCAAGTTATCAAATTTAAAGCTGAACTCAATGGCCTAATAATGATGGCCTCGTATATGATTTACGTCTCTTTAAACGAATCCTAGACCGTCCAAAAATCCTGTACCGAATTTCTGCGAGGCGTTTCTCCGTGCCAATTCATGACGCATCTTCGAGGCGTACGCGTGAAATTTCAAGGTTCGTCTCGTGCTCCCAACACCGGTGGCGTGGTCTTGTAATCTAATTGGTAGGAGAACGAAGCCTGAGGTTGTGAGTTCTGTCCTCTGCCTCCCTATGTCGAAGAGGCTTCAGCGCAAAGCACGATGTGGATATGGTTGGACCCGGATAGCTCGGTCTCTCCAAGGGTAAAGCGGATCGAACTGGACAGGGTTTCAAATGGATCAGGCAAACTTTCTCGCAGGGTGCAGTAGTGGTATTGCGAATGTGAATAGAAGGCGCTTGCCAAACCAATCAACAGTCGTACGCAGTCTTTTTCTCCCCACCGGTCTTTCCTTGGCCTTTCATCCTTTTCAGTTGGTTTTACGGTGTGGGCTTCTGTGTGTGGCTCGGCTCGTGTGGTTCTCTGTTTAACTCTACCACGAAAAGCGTTATAATTTTTTCCTTTCCCGACACCTCATTAGACCACTATGGAAGGACGTAAGTTTACGTCAAAACCAGACTTAAATTTATATATTATCCCAAGAAGCCCTTCAATATTTATACGATATCTTTGATGTTGTGCGGCATTCAGAATATCATAGCAACATCGTGCGGATATCGCAAAATATCTCGTGCTATTTGGGATGGAGGGCCACTGTGGTCTTGTGGTAAGGTTCCTATTCGGAGGTTCCGGATTCGAAACCCTATTCCACTGAAAATCTACTGTGTATGGGGCCTGTGTATGCACGTTAAATCGTACGGTGGGGGCCCAACCTCTTCCTTCTGGTGTGGTGTGGAAATTTGGAGAGGGAGTCGCCGCTCAGGTATCGTCCTCGTCATCTGAATGAAGTTCAAAATGACGAGATCCTTCCCAAAATAGCCATCGTGTTTCTTCAAAACGGGACATTAATATAACTAAACTAAGTTGATAGGGACTGATTCACTTGGAGAAAGCTTCATTCGAGATGGAACTTATTCTTATGGATTAGTTTCTAACATGCACAGACAAGTTAACATTATTTCGAATACTTCTTCACTATTTTACAAGTAATCATAATCACTTTGAATTTTATACTTTATTTATTATTCACAATTGCAAAAATTATGTAATGTTGAAATCTTTTTAACCTCCAACTCGCTACCACGTGGGCCACCTATGAAATCGAAATGTAATCAGATTAATCAATTAACTGGTAATGAACTTCAGAAATTATTAAAATACTGTGGAATAGTATGGAATCGTAATTTATTTAGAATCGAACGATTACCTGATAATTTAGTTCTGAAAGTATCAAAATGGTGTATGTCTAAAGCGATCATACGTCCCGTCTTCGGGTGACGAAATGGATTATTTCTTATTAACTTGGTAGCATCTATGTACCATGTGTTTGGCGCAGCATAGTCAAATATGGCTCTTGTGCCAGAAAACACAACACAACCAACCAACAACCTTTTTCTATTGTTTCATTCCGTTCTACGTCTCTTTTCTTTTTTTTTTTTAGCCAAAAGAGGTTTAACATAGCTTATGTCACTGCCAAGAGTAATCGTTGAGGTTTGGTATTTGTGAACGACTAATGGTTTTAAATCTTTTTTTTTTTTTTTTAATTTTGACAGGTCCTATGACTAAGTTTCCGAAAAAACATCTGCGGCAGTATTAGCAACATGTTGTTCAAACAAGTTAAAATGGTCCGATTCATATTTTCCAGAGCTCTGTCTGCCCGGGGGAAATGTTCTGTTCGCGACAGTTTTCCTCTCTATTAATAGAAGTCGAAACCATTGCCGAACTTGGGAGCCGAAGCCAATAAATCCCATTTGATCTACTTTATATAGTAGAATCTTGAAAGGGAAAATCCAGTATTTGCTTGATTGCGCAAATTTGTCTTTTGCTTCTTGCACAAAGGCACATTCGTAATACTGTTGTAAGTTACACAAGAAAAAATATGAACTTAATATCAAAAATAATACAAAAATAAAACCAAAATAATAACGATGCCAACAGAAGAGAACGCGATTGCTTCGAGTAAAAACTTTAAATACTGTTGGCATTAAAAGTCACTGAGCTAGTAGACCGCGCTGCAAAATCGGCTACAATACCTTCCCCTTTTGCGACGTTTCAGGGTGTATCAAACTATATATCTATGCAAAGTGGCAAGAGGTTTGGGACACACAAGTTAACAATAAGTTACATTCCGTTTCTAAAAAAGTCGTCAGTATCGTCGAACCAATGCATAAATGTAAAATTAACTCGTCTGCGCATTGTCCATACTAGATATACGCATCGGCATTTATTATTTGAAGAACAAGCCCCAAATTATACGAACTGTTGTGTGGTCAATACTTTTACACACATTATAACCGACTGCCCGAATTTCTCCACTCTTCGTTTAACATATTTCAATTCATCTGTTTTGACCTTGCGAGACTTGGTGGGTGAAGCACTTTACCCTAAACCTTTTAGGTTTTTAAACGCCATTGGTGTTTTTGCTCTATCTAAAATTTTAATATCTTAACCATGCCTTTATGCGTTTTAACTGGCCTCTGTTTTCCAGCTAGTAACGTACATTTTATTTTCGTTCTGTTGAGTCGTCTTTCTTTGAAATCGGATTTTATCTCTGGTCTTGATACATCTTGTGTATGGCGCAGATTTTCCAAAACTAGACCTTCTGCCAATAAAATATATTATAATCATCACACAGACGATGGTCCATTTCTTCACACAATCATCTAAGGAATCTGGTGTTAAGTTCTGAGCATTACCTATGCGCGTTTCGGAGTGTTTTGGAGGTCCTTCAACTTGCGTGGCAGTTATGGCACATCCACTATGCCTTTCTCAAATCCCACAGGAAAGTCGCATGAGGTAATGTATGGTGACGTAGAGGGGCCAAGGAAACGTTACTTTGTCGTTTGTTCCGGCACGGCCAATCCAACGATTAGGAGTCGCATTGTTGAGGAATTCACGCGCTTCCAGTGTGGAGGCGCACCATCCTGATGAAAGAGGAAATTATTCGAGTCTTCATTTCATTGCGAGAAAAGATGGATATGTAACATATCAAGATGTGTATTACCACCCATTGTATCTTCCACGAAAAAGAATGGTCCATACAATTTGTTCTCCGAAATTGCACAAAACACATTCACTTTAGTCAAATCTCGTTCACGCTCCACGGTACACGTTTCCTGCCCCCACTAAGTAAAACTAAACGTGGCTAGGTCTATAATCAATCCTATTAAGATGGAAATTGATTTCTTTTCTCCTAATTTTACAGGTTTCGTATCTCGCTGAATGTTAAACATCAAACTTTGTTTTAAATTTTTGATTTACTATTGGAACAATTTATAAAGTTTGGTGATTCACTTTCACAATTTATTTCTTTGTGGCCCTCACTACCGCATCAGAGACAAACATCAGTCTTTAAATTCAGCATTTCTACAATTTGTACCGATTTGTCCATACCTTGCGCATTTAAAGCATTGTTGTGTACTCCTTGAATCTTGGTCTATTCAAATTCATTCTACTCTTTCATAATGTCATCGAATAACGCTGCATTCATGGATACGATAACTTTTTCCGCTTTTTGTTTTAAACATGGTACGCACTTCCAATTCCTCGTTTGGTGTCTTTAAACTTCTAATCTCGTCTTTCTCCATTTTTGAGGTCAATATTAAATATAATACTTGGCTTTGGCATCTTTGGTTTGAAAGATTTATAGTTTTCCTTAATTTCGTCACTTGTATTTCCTCTAATGGCATATCAATATCCTCATTTGTAGGAGTATTTATCAGGATGCCCCCTTTAAATACCTTTCTACACTGTTAACTTCAGTATTAAGATTCTGTGGCGAAATTTTGCTTTGAATAACCTTTGTGTCGCTAGATTCTCGATTTGTTTTGGGATATATCAAAAAATAATGCTGTTTTCTAACGCCTGTTTGAAAAATCTCTACTGATTATTATACAGTCGCAAGATAAAGTATTAGTAATATTATCGTATCAAAGATGGGAAACAACCTGTAAAGAATCTATTGTTTCTTTAAGGGGGTAGGGAGGAAATTAAGCAAAGGGAATTCCAATAAGCACGAACCTCTGTTTTTCAGTTCCGAGCAAGGAAACGAAGAACCCGTGAGCTACAGAAGTTTATTTCACTCGAAACTCAATTTAAGTATGTTAAAGGTGCAATTCGTATGAAATCTCTACCAACATGTTTAGAATCTTAGTCAATTGCTCTATCGTTCGACTGGGTCCACTGCGAGAATATGTATTAAAAATTACTTAATAGCGAGAAAATTATCTTGAAAATATAATGTTCTAATTCATATCTCCATCCCTGACATTTTGTATAAAGAGCAAGAAAGTATTTCAATTGAGGCCGCGATCAGTTTTATCCCTCACGATTTCAAAGTTGGTTGCCTCTGATATAATGAGGACGCAAAATTTAGGTGTCGATATGGTTGAACCGGGAGGAAGTAAAAATAAATACTGCTTAATAAGTGCCATTCTATCTCGAATACTAAACCACAGCATATTAAAATATACACATGTTATTTTTTCTAAAATAAGTACAAATAACAATCGCATTGCTGTTTAAGAACAAATATTTAACTTGTATTATGTTCATATAATTCATGAAATTCAGATGCACGTGAATAAAAATTCGCCGATATGCGTGTTTTTTTACACTGGCAGTAGTTTGTTCATTTGTCAATCCAAATTAAACAGTTTTTAATAAAACTGTATTCTTTACAGGCCGATTCGACATAGTGAAGAATAGGCATTCACTATGTTTATGCATCCAATTCGGAAAGGATGCTCTTTTTATTGGTCAATCGCTTCTACTTCTGATGCTCTCGGAAAGAGTATAAAATTTATCAATTATTTAGACGCAGAATTGAAGGTCACGGCCATTTGTCTGAAGAATTTCAGTATAAGTGACCGAGAACAATCTGACGGATAGTTGCCTATATTATGGTTGTATGGCTTTAAGTCGGAAACGGAGCAGGTAAAAGCTTCCGTACAGTGTAATGGTGGGATAGCACATATGAATAGAAAACAGTTAGCAGCCCAATCAACAGCAGAACGCAGTTTTTTTCTGTTCCGGAGATAGTAATGAGTCTTCTCTTTTGTTCTGAAGAGTGTGGAGTTTTTGCAAACGAGTTTAGCAGCTGTACCCCAAACTGGGCTGGCGTAAGTTGTAATTGGTCTAAGTAGGGATTTGTAAACAAGGAGTTTATTGTCCAAGAGAATGTCGAGATTTTTTCGAAGGAGGGTGTAGTTTCCTTTTAGCTTCCTAACTTTCTATGTTAATAGCATAATCGAAACAAATTATGCAATCGGTTTATTGTTGATGACCAGTATTCCATACTGAAAGCAGTTTCTCTTCAATGAATTTCAGTGCCTACATATAAAACAACTGGACTTTTAGTCCATCCTGATATCCACTCTTATTCAATTTTGAAACTTTGTATCTCGAGTAACCAGAAAGGCGGAAATCCATCCTGCCTAAGCGGCCAGACAAAAGTAATTACCGGTCGAGCGGAAACTTCTCTGGCGAAGGAACCGGGGGAAGATGGTGGAACTACCTCCTTTATCACTACGATGAACGAATAGATTTTGAAGCCCCCTCCCTCAGATTCTCGAGGCTCGAGACGAACATTATTCGTAACGCATGTGCGAACAACTGCCACTGCTGATTATTCAGTCCCTAGATGAAATATGAGTACTATAATCGTATCGAGAATGGGAAACAACCTCTAAATAACCGATCCGTTCTTTAAGGGGTAGGGAGCAACGTGGCACCAGTGTTTGGACCGGTGCGCCAGAGCCCCCTTGTCGCGGAAAGTTTTTGTACCACTTTCACGCAACTGAGTATTCAACTGGTAGATATATAAAGATCTGGCACGAATTTTGGACTAATTTCATTAAGCTTCCAGCCGTACAGCAAGTCGTGCCCCCCCCCTTGTCGGAGAGAGTGCCCCTCCGCCGGCAGACACTAGGTAATAACACATTTTCCTTTGCTTAATACACTCCTGGTAGGGAGGAAATTAAGCAAAGGAAATTCAATCAAGCAAAAACCTTTGTTTTCAGTTCCGAACAAGGAAACGAAGCGCCCGACGACCTACAAAAGTTTATTCCACGCGAAACTCTCGATTAGGGTACGAGAAACTGCAGTTCGCATGAAATCCTTACCAACATGCTTTCACTTTTACAATTTTCGTGAACTGATCTATCGTTCGACACAAAAAGATCGTCGTCTGCAATCACTGTGGCAGGAATCGTGGGATCGTCAGACCAACAATAAACTTCATATATTAAGACCTACTATTTCATCCTGGCCTTGTATGCCAGTGCGCGAGCTCGATGTCAAAGTGACTAGACTCCGCATTGGTCATACACGCTTTACTCATCGACATCTTTTATTCGGCGAACGAGCTCCTACTTGCTCGAGATGCCAGGTGACCCTAACTGTTGTTCATGTTTTAATTGAATGTCCTAATTTTAATCTCCATCGTACACGTTTTTTTAATTCATTATCATTGAACATGGAAATTCTGGTGGGTGAACATCGGAACCTTTTTAACTTTTTAAAAGATATTGATTTTTACCATTTTATTTAAAATCTTCTTTCCTTGGTTTTTCTTTTGTCATTTTGTTGTTTTACACATACTTTAAGGTTTGCGTAATTTTCAGTGTGTTTTTATAACGAACTTGGTTATTATAAGAGCGCTTACGACTGTTGTACACCTTTTTAAAATGTTTTAACCATTTGCCTGGCGCAGTATAGCCAAATCTGGCTCTTGCGCCACTAAAATCCAATAAACCAAACCAAACCAAACCACATTAAATGAACAGCCATCCACCAACAAAGTCTCATCACCTG
>BGPR01035254.1:0-16065 GCA_013235015.1 Araneus ventricosus | reverse complement strand
ATAAGATAAATAATAATAATAATATATATAATATAACACAGGTTTTGATTATTTGAAATATTTAACTATATATGTACATACACTATATGCCCAAAAGTATCCGGACACTTGGAGATTTTCACATTTTTTAGAATTTCTCTGGAATGGTTTAACCGATTGCCTTTAAACTTCGGACATGTAAAGAATAGACAATAACTCACATTTTACATTGAGGATTCGGTCCTGAGGGCAATTAGGGGCCGTCTACAAACTGATGAAGACAAAACGGGTTTTGGACCTCCCCGCTTCACAGAATACTGATAACAAGATAAAACTTTCAGAAATGGTAATGTTTAATGTGCATAATATTTACAGGAATTTTTGTAAATTCAGCGCAAATATTTGGGAAGATATAACGGTTTTCTTAAAAAATCTCAAATTTTCCCACCTGTTTTTTGCTTATAACGTGCAGAGTTTTCTGTTATATTATACGAAACTTACAGAAAAGATGACAATATGTTAGAGAAGCATTGTGTAAAACTTTGGAAAAGAAACATTGAATATTACAGGAATTATGAGCATTTTTAGTAAATAGTGTTTTACTGCGCATGCGCGAAACATAGTGTAATTTTTCTTTCACAACTTTAAAGCCAAATATGTAGGGCAACTTATATAAAAAAATTCAGTTCAATATCATTAGTATTCAGAAAGATATCGGCATTACAACGAGCAGAATTTTAGCTCCTGTCAAAGAGAAGCTAAAAGATGAGGGGTTGTACCCAAATTGATATTTTTTAAACTTATATCTTTAAATAGTTATATTGAATTTTATAGCGGTTAGAATTTGTTGCATACCCATGAATACTTGTCAATTACGTGCATAACTTAAATTCCAGCTAATTAGGTACTATAAATAACAAAAATTTTATTACTTTAATTGTATTATTTACATGATTATTAACAAGTTACATATTACATTTTTACGGCCAAACGATATTTTTAAATATATTTATTTTATGGCGAAACGATTTTTTATCTAATTAATTCCTTTTCTTAAAATATTTTAATAATTCTACATATATATATTTTTTATTCGTTACGAATATTAGATGTGTTCATGGGCATTCAGCAAATTCTAACCACTATACAATTCAATATAACTATTTAAAGATATGAGTTTAAAAAATATCAATTTCAATACAACCCCTCATCTTTTAGCTTCTCTTCGACAGGAGCTAAAATTCTGCTCGTTGTAATGCCGATATCTTTCTGAATACTAATGATATTGAACTGAATGTTTTTATATAAGTTGCCCTATATATCTGGCTTTAAAATTGTGAAAGAAAACTTACACTATGTTTCGCGCATGCGCAGTAAAACACTATTTACTAAAAATGCTCATAATTCCTGTAATATTCAACGTTTCTTTTCCAAAGTTTTAGACAATGCTTCTCTAACATATTGTCATCTTTTCTGTAAGTTTCGTATAATATAACAGAAAACTCTGCACGTTATAAGCAAAAAACAGGTGGGAAAATTTTAGATTTTTTAAGAAAACCGTTATATCTTCCCAAATATTTGCGCTGAATTTACAAAAATTCCTGTAAATATTATGCACATTAATCATTACCTTTTCTGAAAGTTTTATCTTGTTATCAGTATTCTGTGAAGCGGGGCGATCCAAAAACCGTTTTGTCTTCATCAGTTTGTAGACGGCCCCTAATTGCCCTCAGGACCGAATCTTCAATGTAAAATGTGAGTTATTGTCTATTCTTTACATGTCCGAAGTTTAATGGCAATCGGTTAAACCATTCCGGAGAAATTCTAAAAAATGTGAAAATCTCCAAGTGTCCGGATACTTTTGGGCATATAGTGTATATATATATATATATATATATAAAATCGATTCCTAAGGTCGATTGGCATTTGATTGTTGGAATTCCATATCTGGGCTGACTTTTTCATAGTAATAGTTTTTAATTTTATTATCTTTCTGTATTTCATTGTGTGAATAATATTAGGTTATATATATATTTTTTATATTTAATTTTAAATGAGGGTTTAATAGGTGTATATGATGAAAATGTTATTTGAGTTTTAATGCTAATATATATATATATATATATATATTGTATGTACGTTTTTGAATTTTTGTCTTCTGTTTCTTGTTTGTTTTGATATATGTATAATCCATGAAACCATGTTGGCGCAGTCAAATCATTTGTAAATATATTTATAAATATATTTCAAATCACGCAGAGAGGTGCAAACTTCGACGTTGATGTGCGCGTTATATTTCAGCAGCAGGTAAGGATTTTAAGGGACAACGAATATATTATCCATTCCTCTTCCTCGCACAAATGTTGTGTTACTTGGGCATCTGCGATACAAAGGGTAGACACTCACATTTATTGTAGTTTCAGTTAGAAATTCTTTGGGAAACAGTTTATTGCATTGGCCCGCTTCCATGCAAGGTGCTCCAGGATCGTCATTGCCACAGGGGCCATGCATTAAGCATTTTGTTACAATTTCATGCAGTCGCAGATTTTCAATCGATGATGGAATCTCAGCACGCCCAAATTTATCTATATGCTCAGATATTGAAAACTTGTCAGTCGCCCGTAGAACAATTAAAATGTGTGCATGTGGCAATCCGCGCTTTTGAAATTCTATTGTGTACACTTGGGCTATTGATTTTCGCAATCCGCCATGAACTGTCGGATCGTCCATGAGGGATTTCAACTTTAAATTGAAAACTCACGCCAACAAATCAGGACGGTCAATTGTGTGTTCGGATGGTCGTAAATTTTCCGTGCTTTCTGGCCATTTTCGATTTGCCGTAAACGTTATGAATCGATCCGGTGCACCGTATTTGGCGAAGGTGGACATTGCGTGCGCACACCGTTCTCTCATGTTTCGCGGTGATCCTTCAAATGATGAAGACAGAAGTACTGGAATTCTGGTAAACAAATCCTAGGTAGAGCTCAGTTCGTAACTGTTGTTGATGTGTTCTAAGAAATTCAGGTTATTTGCTTCTACCTGGAGGTACGAATAGACAATACATTGCTGTGTAAGTTTCCCCGCACTAATAATCGGATTGAAGTCGTCTGTCACAGCTGTTAACGCTATTTGTACTGTAGCATTGTTACGTTTACTCTGCTTTGATTTCCTTGTGCTCCTTTGTAAAAGTCACAACGCCAGTTGGGTTGCCAACCAGGTTCGCGTAAGGAAAGAAAATGGGATAAGCTATCGGATCTAAATTTGGGCTGAGGAAGTTGATATTAATAAATGGTTGCTGTGGATTTTCGGGATTCAATGGATACACGCGAGTGTTCCTTTCGAATGGAGGTTCTCCATCGCTGTTGACAAAAACCATTGCTATCTCGTTGGCTGTCGGTGCATTGCACCTTCGCTGGTCTGAATGCCGATCGCACCTAACGACCATGTTCACGACGGGAACATCCTCACCTGCTTCGTTTGATTCTACGATTACTCGCGATTCAACCTCTCAAAGCACGCGATATGTGTCAGACAATCGATTGTGCTGTCTAAAGAAGCGATCGATTTCATCCAGGATTCGTAAATTGCATTGCTCATTAGCTGGAGGATTTACTCGAATTTTAGTAGCCTGAGTACTATCGATCACGTAGAGTTGGACATTCTGAGGAGCTTGGCCATTCACTGATTGAATGTGACTGGTGCGATGACGTATCTGACAGTGAACTTTGAATACGTATGGTCCCCCACCGCTGAAATCAACTTTCGTTCCCATCGATGCGAAAGAAACAGCACTGTTGTATGAGCGGATGTTATAGTGAAATTTTTTATAATCAGGATTGTTAGTATTCGTCAATAAGTCAAGAAGAAAATTAGGATAAAGAAAATCATTACTTAGTGCATCTGAGGGCCTCTCTAATTTGATTTTCCCTTTGCGGCAACAGTTGGTGATTTTGCCATCAGAAGGGAGTTCTGCAGCATTATTCTTTGATTTGCGGAACTGGCAAATTATGTTCATGGGTTCGCAGTTGTTTGTTTCCACTTGGGCCTCTATGCAGTGAATTGCTTCGTCGCGAATCCTTTGACTTTGACGGTTTCGGACCAAGTGATGAGCTTCAGCATATCTTTCTCGGCGAGCTTGAGATTGAGCTGGAGTTTCGGCTTCGGTGCGTCTCCTATAAGCGGCTGCATCTACTGCACGAATCCCGTCCAGCGATTCCTGGCTTTGCCTCGCTAACCATCTTGCTTTCCTTTCCTTTGTCATCCGCCGTCTTTTTGCGATGGGTTCTTCGTCGGCATTCATCGTAAAAAATATATTAAATTAATCCATGATTGCAATGTATTAAATAACCATGAATTAATTAATTCAATAATCATGAAATTCTCAGTTTGTCAAACGTAAATCAAATTTAAAATTTCAAACGTTACAGCAAAATACCAAAAAATATCATCAAATTATATCATCACGATTGCAATAAATAATTATCATGGTGTCCAAACTATATCACGCGCATGATATACCACTGACGTAATTTACTACTTTCTATTTTAAAACGGAAATTAATTTGAAATATATGATTAATATAATTTAAAATTTCGCGGAAGCTATTGATCATGGCGAGATAAATTTTATATCAATCGATAGAAAATTTTATTTCACTATTTTAGAGCTATTAAATTTGAAATTAGAACAACAATTATTCTTTTAAATTTAAAATTGTTGAAATTTAGGTTCTCTAACAATGAAATAGTACTCTTTAACGTCTCGCAGTGCTATGCGCGAGTTTTATTGCTGGTGACGTCAGAGCGTTACCGGAGGATCTGGCCTATTATATTAGTAATATGACGGATGGCAAATTATAATTACGAATAATAATTGCAATTTACGTTTTGATTGCTCCACATTCTATCTCTAATTAGACTGGATAAAATGCGATCAGAACAAATAAAATTAAATTCTCAAAGAATATCATAACATAGGAAAAATGTCATGAAACATGTATTTTAAATGATATTTTTATATATAAATTTTAATGTCAATAAAACATATCAAATGCTTTGGGTGTATTGTGAACTTTTTAATTTCAATCTTTCTTTTTTTTTCAATTCAAACTACTTTTCAAACTAACTTCCCAGAGCATGCCACTCATCAATTTTCCTCAAAACAATAGATAACGAAAACTAAACAGAAACTCCATGTTGTTATGTTTAAAAAAACCGAGTGGGCAAAACATCCATAAAAGCATTAAAATTTCATACAAAACAAGCGGGAGTCATCTCCCGTCCACTTTCTCGTTATACTTCCAGAGTATGGCACACTTTGTGATTGGCTTCTTCGTGCAGAGAAGTGAGTAGAGTACGCATTTTAGAACAGTACCTCTTTTCTCTGATCAATTTCATGTAAAATTTGACTCAGATCTACAACTGAGATGCAAGCATCATATACTAAAATTCATAAGTCTAGCTGGCTGCACGTCTGAGCTCACATACGCACGCAGCAAACAATCACCCCTTTGGAGGATTTAGTTCGAAATTTGATGCACATTTACAATGGATAGTAATTTTGAATTTCATCATAGTTAAATATCCTAAATACTCATGTATGCTTATTAATTACATTTATTATTTAAATTACATTTCGACGATAACTATTCAAAGATTCAAGTTTAAAAAATACCAGCTTGCGCAAGAACCATCATCATTTAGCTGCTCTTATAGTACAACCAAAAATCACTTATCTGCATTGCCGATATCTTTCTGAATCTTAAGGCATTTAGTTGGAATTTTTTATATATGTTTCTCTGTTTGGCTTCGAAGATATGTAATAAAAAATACGTTACCTTTCATACATCCACAATAAAAATTATTTACTACAAATGCTCACATTTCTTCTAATATTAAAAATATTTACTTCAAATTTCGATACAATACTTCTCGAACAAGTTGCCGAATATTGTGGGAGTTTCGTATACTTTGTCTGAAAACTCTGAATGTCATAAGCAAAAGATATGCGGGAAAATTCGGGATTTTTTTAAGAAACCTCAATATCTTCCACCATAGTCACGCTAATTTTACGAAGATGATTGTAAGTATTGCACACATCAAATAAAACCATTGATGAAAGTTGCAAATCATTATCAGCTTTATGTTAAACCGGGTGAGTCCTGAATCATTTTCTTCTTCGTGAATTTCTGGTGGGTCCCCTAATGTCCACCGTGACCGAATATTCACTGCAAAATGTGAGTTCAAATGTCGTCTTTACATGGTCGAAGTTCAAAGAAAATCCATCCAGCCTTTCGAGAGATTTTCTAAAAAATGTGCAAAAGTGTTCACATTATTTTGTCAACCATCTGTACTTTATCGTGATCGTCTCCACCAATGTATTCTGCATGATCACTAGAATTAAACCGGTAAACGATTTTAAAACATAATATATTAATTAAATTGGGCAGTTTTCGTGGCTAAGAATATTAGTTTATTCAATTATTTCATTCATAGAAACTCAAGAATATTCTCTCCTCGACTCTGATCTAGTTCCACATAAAAATATCACTTATAACATATGGTCAATAATAATTTCGCATAGGTTTTATGACCGAACGTCCACAATGGAACTGAATCATGTTCACATGATAAACGTAGAACTATGGAAATTTCACATGTTCGTGCAGTTGCTGCTCGTAAGGTTTAAAAAAATTCTTTTCCTGTTTCAAAAAATTGCTCTTTTTTTCTTCATATTTTCTTTGGTATTATAGTTTAAGTTACAACACTAGAATTGTAATGAGTTATTACATTGGTTTTTATTTTGCTATTTTTCAATTTCCTTTCAATGTTCAAAATCGTTTTGTATTTGCATTAGCATGATTTGTGTTCATTATCTTTATTACTACGAGTCTAATCTAAACTGTATTAACGGCTTTTTTGAATTTATAATATAGTTAGTTAATTTTACTTAAATCACACTCTTCAGATTAGATTTTATTTTTTATAGGCTAGTTAAAAATTATGCACCAACGGGTGTGTTATAAAAATTTTAAGGCATAAAAGAACACTGCTCTCAGTTCTTTTAAGGCTTAACCCTCAGTCGGGCGCAACCGGTCTAACAGCACAGTTCCGATGTTTCCGTTCTCCCTGCACTTCCAGAAAAAAAACAAGTCTGACCCTTCTAGTAGTCTGCTTTCTTTACCTGATGTTTGGACACCCTCTATTCAATTGACTTGCCCTCTTCGTGAAGTTCAGATATCGCCATATTGGCCTTACAGGCACATTGTCCCCGAATTCGTCATAAATATGATTGTTCGTAATATCCGATTTTTTAAAAAAATCACGGATGTATATTTCACTCATTTCATGACTCTGTAATATAAGATTTATTTTTGCAAAAAATGGTTTCCCCCAGAATTTGTTTAGGTCAAAGGAAGGAAACAATACACCAGCATGTTTGGCTTTCGTTGAAGGTGTTCTACGTCCCGAAAGTCAAGATGTACGTGATTCTCTTCATGATGACTTTTTTCAACGATATCCCCGCTTTTTCTTTTAAGCCTCCCCACAAAGATCAGAGATTAATTTATAAATGTACTAACAATATAAAATTATGAGATGGTTTACTTTTGCTTGTAAGGCGCATTGCCTCTGGACTCGCCATTGCACACATTGAGTCCAACGAAGACTTTCCTTCGACGTTTCACACACCATGCTTTTAATTACTCTGGATTATTAAATAGAAACTTGGAAACGCCACTGCACTTCAATCTTCTTTTGTTTATATTATAACATAACACCACTGCATACCCCCGAACTCGGAGCCTAAACGGCTGCCTGTCGGTTGGATGAGTATGTGTAAAACTTTATTGAAAAGCAAAAGCAAAACCCCTCCCAAAATATTTTATCCGGATTCACCTCTCGGAACCAGAAATTGGATGAATACCCAGTTTAGCAGCAGAGTACACTAGCTTAAGAACAGCAACCAGCCACCACCAAATCTTCCGTAATTCTTTCGAAAAATCCACTCTTCGCATCACTGCCAACCCTGGAGTAACAATTCCAGCGATCCCTAAGTATAAGTAACAAGACAGAACAACAACAAAAAAAAAACTGTTCCACAAGTTTTAGGATGGTTGCGACAATAATCATCAATATAACCGGTTGTAATAAATCGTAAATTCTTCTTTATCGTCGCATCGAACAACACTAACAACCCCGAATCATGTAGCTGCAACAGTATGAAACAATGTAACTAAAGGAAACATTCTACCCTTTCACTGCACTCATATGATAACTGCTCTTGTATATATTTTATATTATACTCGGATTGTAACCCTCTATGTAATTTTCAATATATTCTTCTTTGTTCATGTATAATTATGTTACCTTTTATGTGTTTTTATATCTCATGTTTATATTATAACCGGCAAAAGCTGAAAAAGAGCACATTTTTGCTATTCAAAATGTCTTTACAAATGCTAACACAGCATAAGATGCTGTTGACAGGTGCACGCACTGTGGCAAGCAGTGCAACATTTAGATATTTATTTAGAAAACATGGGCAGTTGCATTTGCCATGGGGCTTTAGAATCTCCTGATTTGTATTCATTGTCATTAATGAAGATCCTCTAATAGTGTAGAGAATTAGTTTTTTCGCCTACTGTTTGTTACTGAAGTATTTTCATTTGACAATTTGATATTTTGAAGTGACAACTTAAGAAATTATAATCCCAATTTTTTAAAAAGAAATGTCTATTAAATGACTGCTAGTTTGGTTTTCTTGGTTTTCTTTTTCTTTCATTTAAACAATCTACACTTTTTTTATTTAACTTTCAAAACTTCAATTTTGCCATTGATTTTTCACTTACTTCTTGGCGTGTTAGTTTTTAACTTTTTTCGACTTTTGTAGTATTTAGGTATTTTCAGAACTCAATTATCAGTTAATTGATCAACTTTAATTAAATTTTTGTTTCATCTCTGTGTGTATTTCGGTAGAAACTGGTTACAAGATACCATAACAGTTATAACAATGAATTATGAGTAGAAAATTATTATTAATAAGATTTTTAAAAGTTACGAAGTATCTTTATAAAAAGTATTTATCAAAAGTTACAAAATATTAGCTTATATATAAAAGTGTACTAGAATTAAACATGAGCACTTTTCCTTCAAGTAAATAATCATCACGAGGAATTCAAAGTAAAAGGTTTCGTAAGGCTTAATCTTATTTATTTATGTTTTAAAATTAAGAAAACACAACCACAAGTCAATGTTTTAACTAAAAAAATAAAGAAGAAAGGCGTTTTTTTCTAAGAAACAATTTATTTATTCTACTATTTTCAACTACAAGAGACATACATATATTACACAATAAACAAAATAAATAAGTTTGGCATGTTGCATGATACTTTTTTATGATGACATAATTTCTTAGATAATAAATAATTTTTGAGCTCCAAGCGGGCAAAGTTCCATCTGCCATTTGAAGAGAAAAGCGTCAACTGCTGACGAGAGATGCATTATTTTATCGAATGGTTTTCTTTGATGAAGTCTGTGAAGTTAATACCTGAGTTATTGCTACCTGTAAGATAGAAAGTTCATATTAGTGACGTTGGAGAAAAAAGAATTTAAGACACATATCACTCAAAATTCGATATCAGAAGAAATTGATCTATTCCGAAGTTATTTTCAATACAAATTGGATTTGTTTGCATTCACAGAGATAACAATTTCTTTAAAGCGAAACAAAATTTTGAAATTTTTATTACAACATTCTGAAGTTATTCGGCTTTTAATGCACTGAAATGTAAACTTAGAAATAACTCTAACATTGGAAACTATTTAAATCCACAACATTACCAAAAACAAACGAAATAATACGATTATTTAAGTATAATTTCTTAAAATAATACTCTTCGCATGTAATTTAAAATAAGTGATATGCAGAATTAACCTTCAGATTAGGGACTAGCAAGATATCAAAATACTTTTTTAAAACGGTAACTTTGGGGAAGGATCCGAAATGAACTCTTCTGTATTTTTTTTTTCCTTCAAAGATAAGATCTCTTGTTCGGTGACCGTTGGGGCGACCTGTTCTTGCCTTTTCTTGGCAGCAATAAACCTTGTTATCACGCATTTAGTTATACAAAAGGGTAAGGATTTTTAGGATGATTAGAAATTTCACCGATTAGCTACTAGAGGAAAGCAAACATCTTCGGATACTTAATGTTAATACTATTTTAAAAGCCCACGTACAGAGGCTAAAAAATCTGCTTCTACAACATTTTTACCGTCTGTAAGGATAAGCATATATGTATATAAATAGCTGTGAAATGAATATATATATACAACGTTAGGAGCGTTGTTGGATGTGTAAAGGCATAGGAATAGAATTGCAGCCTTAGAAAAACAGTAATTTGGTTTATTGGATGATCAGGCATTTCTCTTGAAGAGATACGATATTAAATTAACATTTTAGATGTGATTTTAGAGTATTCAATTCATAATCAATTAATAGTGGTCGTAGCACGCTTATCAGAGGTATGTTTAAAGGCAGAAAATGTTTTCTGGAAACTCATCAAAACCTTTTATTAACTCTCCGTTGGGAATTCTCGGAAAAGGGGTTCGTGATGAGATCAGAAAACGGCAGAACAATCACGGATAGTTACAGTTATGGTGATAAGATTTTCAGAGACTTTGGGAAAACTAAAAGCCCGCGCGAATGAACAGTTAAAGTTCAGTAATAGCAATTAAAATATTATGGGGATTGTTTGAACAGAATGCTCTAAATTAAATATTAACTGTTGAGTAATTTTGACATTCGAGATTACTTACTTAGTAGTGTCGTGGGGCACCATATCCATAAGCGGGTTGGGCTACGTGGGCGGGCTGGGCATGGAGTTCAACATCAGCGGGGCTCTGGCTTTCGGTTCCGGGCTCGTTGGTCCTGACCTGGGCTCGGAATCCGTGTCCGTCGGCGACGTAGTCGACCTGTCTGGAGATTCCGTGAGCATCGACGTATCCGTAGCTTCCCTGGACATTGCCGTGTCCATCTCCGTGCTCTTGCCGGGTCTGCTTGAATTCACCGTGGTCACCGGCGATGTCGTATCCGTATTGGTAGGGGATGGGTTGAGCCTGCCAGGAAGATATGGATAATTGTTACATGTCGCAATGCTAGAATTTAGCTGAATTTTATAGTCGCCTCGTGATATTCATTGCTGATCGGACTGACAACCTAAACTTACTTCATGAAATTTCTATGAAACAGTTATTTTATTATTCCACCGTTAGAAAATCTTTAGTTTTTGTGCATTTGTACAGAAATTGCTGCTTACGTTTAAAAAAGGACATACTATGAGCCATCAACGAGATATATCACAAAATGAAATTGATCTAACGTTTCATGAGTTTTAAATATGAACTTGAAATATTATTTTATGAATTTCAAATAAAATAAAGTTTCCAAAAACAGATTATTTTCGTCAAATTATGTTTATTAGATTTTTTAAATATTTTTCTTTCTAACTATTTGTTTCGCATTTTGAAGAAAATATTATTATTATACTTTGCTAGAATGATAGATCTCTACAGATTTGATAACTATAAGTATTTACATAGTGATGGAAATATGGAGTTTTTATTTTATGTTGCTACATATTTGCGCATTTATATTTGTATTTTTTTGAAAGGTCTATTATTTAATAAATACTGTCTTTTGGCAGCACTATTTATAGGTGTTTAAAAATGATTTTATGTGTATGATTTAAATCCAAGTATGTGAAAAAGTTAAGAATTATGAATTGTTTCTAAAGAAATACCTTAAAGGATTCAGCAAAAATAAATAAATAAGTTTTTATTATTATGCAAATCTAGAATCTTTTATATTCTCTAATGCTATCCTGAATGTGTTAGGAGTATACTTCCAGCTTAAAGAAATGAGTATTATTTTATGTTCTCCTTGTTCATAAGTGTTTACAAATGACTTACGTAATCGTTGTGACCATAGGCAGGGGCACCGTATCCGTGTCCGTACTGAGCCAAGGCTACAGCGACGACAGAAAGAAGGAGAAGACCCTGAAAATTGGTAAACGAAATACATGAATACTCTTTATATAAGTTGGTTGGTACGGTCAATGTGGAAAATCTATTATTCATAATTATTGCGGTTATTATAAATAATCACCAGTTATTATCTACAGTTATCGCGGTGATTATATGCATAATAACCTTCTGAAAGTTCGATGTTTATGTATAATAACCGATTATCCACATTGACCGTGACATATATACAACCGCAAACAATGTGCATGTGCATTAATTACGATTGGTCATTACGATTGGCAAGTAGTTGTACTTCTTGAAAATGCGGCAAAATTAGTAACAAACAAAAAATAGAATTATATTTGTAAAGTGATCAATTAATACTTTATATATTTATCTTTTATAATGAACATTTTTGAATATTTTTTTATGAAAACGAATAAATTTTAACATTTACCTAGCAATCGATTGCTAACTTTTAGAGACTAAAATTTAAATTTGAGTAAATTTCTGTGTGCTTTTTTTTATTTCAGATGTTTAGAAATGAGGCAAGATTTTGAGAGTAAAAGAAATCCAGATAAAATATTAATTATTTTTTATTTCAAAATAATTAAAAAAATTATTATAGTAACAGAAACCAAATTTCTAAAAACGGGACATAAAAAAAAGAATTGAGTTGAAACAAAACTTTAAAAATTTTAAAATAAATAGTTAGATATGGATTAAGATTTTCTTAGATTGTTAGAAAGTATTTTGAAGTTTAATACAGCATTTAAATACTTCAGGAGCTAATGAAAATTTTCATTTTAATACGTATTAGTTGCAGAGCGTTTGAATGCATCAATCGATATTACAATTATATTAATTGAAGCAAAATGTTTAAATCAGCACTTGAATATTGACATTTACTTTGAACAGCATTTTCATAGAACAAATGCGCAAAGACGGGCACTGCGAACAAAAATAATAATTAGAATTGGAAATGTATCAATTTCTAATTATTATTATCCATTTTAATTATTTCTAAAAAACTTAGAAAAATTTAAATTAAATTATTAGATATGGATTACAATTTTCTTAGATCGTTATTCTATCATTATATTCTGAATTTTAATTCAGTTCTTTAATACTTTACTTATGATAATATAATTATGATATATAATTATGATAATATTTATATTTAATACTTTATAAACTACTGAAATTTTTACACTTTGATACTTATCAGCTACAGTGTGTTTGAACTTTGGATCAATCCATGTTACCAATTAAGTTAATTGAAGTAAAACCTTTAAATCAAATCTGAGTATTGAAATTTACCTTGAACAGCATTTTCGGTGAAGAATTGTTTGGAGTTCCTACGAAGAGGTACGTACGATCAGAAATCACAGAATGGAATGATTTGCTTCTGATCAGCGCACCTCTTTTATACCGTTCAGAAATTGGGAGTTCTAAATTCTTTTTGCTGCTCTTGATCCAGCCTCTCGGATGAAATCGTCACACCCGGTTTTAAATGTTTCACAAGGTTGCTCAAGTGACCTTTATTACGGCGACTTCCCCACAGTGTGCTTCGTGGTCATACGGTTCGTGCAATTTTTATTTCACTAATGGAATGCTAAAAGAAGAACTCGACAATTTAGGTTGAATTTATGTTGCAATAATACTTTTGGCATAGGGGGAATCTTGCATAATTTAAAATAAATAAATAAATCAGTAAAAAAATTTAAGACAATGAAAATCAAAACTTTCCATATAAGATAAATAATAATAATAATATATATAATATAACACAGGTTTTGATTATTTGAAATATTTAACTATATATGTACATACACTATATGCCCAAAAGTATCCGGACACTTGGAGATTTTCACATTTTTTAGAATTTCTCTGGAATGGTTTAACCGATTGCCTTTAAACTTCGGACATGTAAAGAATAGACAATAACTCACATTTTACATTGAGGATTCGGTCCTGAGGGCAATTAGGGGCCGTCTACAAACTGATGAAGACAAAACGGGTTTTGGACCTCCCCGCTTCACAGAATACTGATAACAAGATAAAACTTTCAGAAATGGTAATGTTTAATGTGCATAATATTTACAGGAATTTTTGTAAATTCAGCGCAAATATTTGGGAAGATATAACGGTTTTCTTAAAAAATCTCAAATTTTCCCACCTGTTTTTTGCTTATAACGTGCAGAGTTTTCTGTTATATTATACGAAACTTACAGAAAAGATGACAATATGTTAGAGAAGCATTGTGTAAAACTTTGGAAAAGAAACATTGAATATTACAGGAATTATGAGCATTTTTAGTAAATAGTGTTTTACTGCGCATGCGCGAAACATAGTGTAATTTTTCTTTCACAACTTTAAAGCCAAATATGTAGGGCAACTTATATAAAAAAATTCAGTTCAATATCATTAGTATTCAGAAAGATATCGGCATTACAACGAGCAGAATTTTAGCTCCTGTCAAAGAGAAGCTAAAAGATGAGGGGTTGTACCCAAATTGATATTTTTTAAACTTATATCTTTAAATAGTTATATTGAATTTTATAGCGGTTAGAATTTGTTGCATACCCATGAATACTTGTCAATTACGTGCATAACTTAAATTCCAGCTAATTAGGTACTATAAATAACAAAAATTTTATTACTTTAATTGTATTATTTACATGATTATTAACAAGTTACATATTACATTTTTACGGCCAAACGATATTTTTAAATATATTTATTTTATGGCGAAACGATTTTTTATCTAATTAATTCCTTTTCTTAAAATATTTTAATAATTCTACATATATATATTTTTTATTCGTTACGAATATTAGATGTGTTCATGGGCATTCAGCAAATTCTAACCACTATACAATTCAATATAACTATTTAAAGATATGAGTTTAAAAAATATCAATTTCAATACAACCCCTCATCTTTTAGCTTCTCTTCGACAGGAGCTAAAATTCTGCTCGTTGTAATGCCGATATCTTTCTGAATACTAATGATATTGAACTGAATGTTTTTATATAAGTTGCCCTATATATCTGGCTTTAAAATTGTGAAAGAAAACTTACACTATGTTTCGCGCATGCGCAGTAAAACACTATTTACTAAAAATGCTCATAATTCCTGTAATATTCAACGTTTCTTTTCCAAAGTTTTAGACAATGCTTCTCTAACATATTGTCATCTTTTCTGTAAGTTTCGTATAATATAACAGAAAACTCTGCACGTTATAAGCAAAAAACAGGTGGGAAAATTTTAGATTTTTTAAGAAAACCGTTATATCTTCCCAAATATTTGCGCTGAATTTACAAAAATTCCTGTAAATATTATGCACATTAATCATTACCTTTTCTGAAAGTTTTATCTTGTTATCAGTATTCTGTGAAGCGGGGCGATCCAAAAACCGTTTTGTCTTCATCAGTTTGTAGACGGCCCCTAATTGCCCTCAGGACCGAATCTTCAATGTAAAATGTGAGTTATTGTCTATTCTTTACATGTCCGAAGTTTAATGGCAATCGGTTAAACCATTCCGGAGAAATTCTAAAAAATGTGAAAATCTCCAAGTGTCCGGATACTTTTGGGCATATAGTGTATATATATATATATATATATATAAAATCGATTCCTAAGGTCGATTGGCATTTGATTGTTGGAATTCCATATCTGGGCTGACTTTTTCATAGTAATAGTTTTTAATTTTATTATCTTTCTGTATTTCATTGTGTGAATAATATTAGGTTATATATATATTTTTTATATTTAATTTTAAATGAGGGTTTAATAGGTGTATATGATGAAAATGTTATTTGAGTTTTAATGCTAATATATATATATATATATATATATTGTATGTACGTTTTTGAATTTTTGTCTTCTGTTTCTTGTTTGTTTTGATATATGTATAATCCATGAAACCATGTTGGCGCAGTCAAATCATTTGTAAATATATTTATAAATATATTTCAAATCACGCAGAGAGGTGCAAACTTCGACGTTGATGTGCGCGTTATATTTCAGCAGCAGGTAAGGATTTTAAGGGACAACGAATAT